>JAQQSV010025237.1:0-10005 GCA_028646515.1 Pseudochirops corinnae | reverse complement strand
AATCCTGTAGATAATTTTATTTTGTGCCTTGAATAATCCCCTTTTTCCTGTTGCTTCATCACTTCCCAAAGCTCAATTCTGGGTTACCCCCATCATCCATATTCTCAACTCCTGCTGAAATACTACTTTACTCTTCCTCACTATCTATTCCTTTCCCCCCATCCTCTTTTTCAAAATTTCTCTTTTTTTCTGAAACCACCTAAACCACCACTTTCCCTCTCAGTAGAGGATCGAGAATCATGCTTCACAAAAAAAAATATGCTGTCAGGAGCTCCCACTTTTCTCAACATTACCCTTCCAGCTATTTAATCTTCCTTTGCTCCAGTCACTAGAAGTATCCTCTCTCCTGTTGTTCAGTCATGTTTGACTTTTCATGACCCCATGGACTTGTGATCCAAGGCGAATAATTTAACTACCCTGGGCTTCACTTTCCTCATCTACAAAGTGAAGAGATTGGTCTAGAAAATTTCTAGAGCTCTCTAAATCCTGTTCTAAATCCTGTTATCATCAAATGACCAAAGGTCTCTTCTAGCTGTAATATTTCATGACTCTACGAAAAATAGGAAAAAGTTTTAGACAGAGAATTGACCATGGTACTAGGTCAGAAGCACCATCACAATGATAAATATAATTTATATCCTATCTACCTCAGTTTCCTCTTCTATAAAATTAGGGCGTTGTACTCAATAGCTTCTAAGGTCACGTCAATTCTGTCCATGGGATTTTTTAGGCAAAGATACTTGAGTAGTCAACCATTTCTTTCTCCAGTGGATTAAGACAAACAGAAGTTAAATGACTTGCCCAGGGTCACACAGCTAATGTCTGAGGCTGGATTTGAACACAAGTCTTCCTGACTCTTGGCCCAGTGTTCTATCCACTAAGCCATCTACCTGCTTCTGTACATTCTTCTAGCCAAGGCCAATAATTCTGCTACTGTTCTTGAGCCCACCAACTTCTATTCCTTTCAGGACCTTTTGTCCTCAAATCATTTGCCTTGTCTCTAAAATCTTCAATCTCTATTTATCTAATGACTCCTTGCTACTTATAAATACCCAAATCACTTCTTTTCTTAAAAACAAAATGAAACGAAATTCTCATTTTGGCCCTTCTAGCCCTTGAAGCTATCGTTATATATCTTTCATCCCTTTTACAGCCGAACTCCAAGAAAAAGTCAGCTCATTTCATTGTCTAACGACTTTTTCTCTCTCTTTTTTCTCTCTCTACATGCCTGGCTACCTCCACTTTCAGCTACTTAGTTTTTTAATGTCATCTTTCATGCCACATTCTCTGGACAATTAAAATAGGTCACCTGAAAGGACAATGAAGAGATGTATGATGGATCTATATATGCTCTGACTTCATTTCCTTATCTCTTCTTCATTTTTCAATACATTGCAATACAACCTCCAATCCTATTGTTGGAATATAATTGATCTCTCCAAGGTTGTCAGTAATCTCTTAGATACTAAACCCATTGGTCTTTTCGCAGTCCTCTTCCTTCTTGATTTCTCTGCAGTTTTGGATACTTTGGATACCTTCTTCTCTAAGATACTTTCTCCCTTCTGAATTTTAATGACTGTCTCTTCTACATGTTGGATCACTCTTAGGTCTTCTTTGAGGTATCATTGTCAACATAATAATAGCTTACATTTAAAGTGCTTTAAGGTTTACAAATGACTGAAATATCTCCTTTGATGCTCACAACAATCCTGGGAGGTAGGGTGCTGTTATTACCTCCATTTTACAGATGAGAAAAATGAAGTAGACAGGTACTTGCCTCAGGTACTTACAGCAAGTAAGTAACTAAGGCTAGATTTGAATTCAGGTTTTTTTGGCTCTGGGTCCAGCACTCTATCCAATGAGCCATCTCACTGCCTAGTAAATGTCTTACCTCCTATGCCTGGGTTTTACCCCAGGTCCCTGTCCTGAGCCCTCTCCTCTTGCTATATGCTCTCCTTTGATCTCTTCAGTTCCTGTTGGCTAAATTATAATCTCTATGCAGATGACTCCCAAATCTACATATCTCTCACTCATTTCTTTTCTGAGATCTAGCTATATGCTCTTTATTATCATTAATAATAATAACAATAATAGACAAATAGCTTAATGTGAATTGACTGGGAACACTTGGGGAGAGAGGCAAAGTGGCTCACACAAAATGGTATCACCAACGTCCCCAATACAACTCTGCACAAAAGATTCCAGTATGTTGAAGAATCTGCTAGTGACTGATAAAAGGGTAGGCACACTCACCTTTCAAAAGAAACTGAAGGCAAGTGAGGTCTTGTTGGTTATACAGCTGTCATATTCAATTAGTGCCTGGGTAGGCCTCACCCGGCACAGAAGTGATTTCATTTACAGACAGATTTTACATAATTAAGCTTGATAGAACTTTGATATTTTCTTGGCAGCACAATTGTTTCATCACGTACAAAACCTTTTGGGAATTGGTCACGTGGAATTTAGAATTCTAGAGTTCCAAAATATCTTCCTTTTCTACATATAATTCATGTGCCAATTTGACATCAAGGCAAATTCCAAGCTCATTTATTTACTCCAAGAATGGGCCTAATTCTACAGTCTGGCCTCTGGCCCAACGCCCCCTGATTTCAGTGGGAGATTGGATAAAGATGAAGATGAATTTCACTGCCAACAGTTTTGAAAGCATGGTCTGTGCTTGTTGCCAGGCTTCACCACCTACTCTCTTCTTCTACCCTCATCAGTCTATTGAAACTGTACCCTCCAAGGTCACCAACAATATGCTAATCACCAAATCTAATGACCTTTTCTTAGTCCTCATTTTCCTTGTTCTACTTGTTGATTTTTATATTCTTGACTGCTCTCTCCTTGACTTCTTCCTCCTCTCTTGTTTTCTATGACATTCTACTTTTTGTAGTATCTTAACTTTCTGGTGTTTTTTTTAAAGTAAGATTTTATTGACATCTTTTATTATTTTATGACTTTATTTTATGCATTTTATAATTATTTTCTATTTTATATATATTTCCCAGTGTATCCCTTCTCCTAATAACTCCAGAGAGCCCTATCCTTTAACAAAATATGAAAAAGAAAAAAATAATTCAGCACATTAAACAACACATAAAAAAGACTGACCGTATGCAGTAGTCCATACTCATAGTCCACATCTACAAAAAGTAGAGGAGGTGCTTTCTCCCTTCTTTGAAATGGACCTTGGCCATTATAATTTCCCAGTATTCAGTTTCTATTGTTATGATATGATTCTTCCCACTTACATTATAGTCATTGTATACATTGTTTTCTTGGTTTTGCTTACTCAGTGTCACATAAGAACTTTGCATCTTTCCATGCATCTCTATATTCATCATATTCACTGTTCCTTATAGCACCATAATATCCTATTTTATTCATGAACTATAATTTGCTTAGCCATTTCCCAATCAGGAGGCAGTGACTTTATTTCTAATTCTTTGAAAGTTCTGCTATATTGAACAAGTTGTGGTATATGATTGTAATGGAATCCTATTTTGTTATAAGAAATGACAAGCGGAATAATTTCTGAAAAACCTGGAAAGACTTCCATGAACTGATACAAAGTGAAGTGAGCAAAACCAGGAAAACGTGTACACAATAACAACAATATTGTATGATGAACAGCTGTTCTCAGCAATACAATGATCCAAGATAATTTTGAAGAACTCACGACAAAAGATGCTATCCACATCCAGAGAAAAAACTAATGGATCTTGAATGCAGATCGAAGCATACTATTTTTCATTTTCTTTATTTTTTTACGCTTTTTTCTTTTGGTGTGTGTCTTCTTTCACAACATGACTACGGAAATATGTTTTGCACAATTGCACATGTATAACCTGCATCAAATTGCTTACTGTCTCAGGGAATGGGAAAGGTGAAAGAGGGAAGGAGAAAATTTGGAACTCAAAATTTTAAAAAATGATCGTTTAAAATTGTTTTTGCATGTAATTGGTAATAAAATAGAATATTATTTAAATATTATTAAAATAAAATATTATTTAAAAAAGAAGGTTCTTCTAAAAATATAGGGTCTTTCTTTTTATTTTTTGTTGTTTTGGTGTATCTGCTTATAGCAGGAGGATTTCCAGGACAAAAGGTATACTCATGGCTCTATGATATTTGAATTGTTTCTTTCTGGCTACTTGGAATATTTTCTCCTTGACCTGGGAGCTCTGAAATTTAGCTATTCTGTTCCTGGAAGTTTTTATTTCAGATGATTGGTGGATTCTTTCAATTTTTATTTTGCCCTCTGGATCTAAGATGTCAGAGCAGGTTTTTGTATAACTTCTTGAAATATGGTATCTAGGCTTTTTCTGTGATCATGGCTTTCAATAATTTTAAAATTATCTCTCTTCAATCTATTCTCTAAGTCAGTTTTAAAAAATGAGGTATTTCACATTTTTTCATTCTTTTTCTTCTTTTTGGAGGATGGAAGGCAGGGCAGTTGGGGTTAAGTTACTTGCCCAAGGTCACACAGCTAGTGAGTGTTAAGTGTCTGAGACCAGATTTGAACTCAGGTCCTCCTGACTCCAGAGCCAGTGCTCTATTCATTGTACCACCTAGCTGCCCCTCATTCTTTTGACTTTTATTGTTTCTTGATGTATCATGGAGTTGTTAGCTTCCATTTGCCAAATTATAATTTTCAAGGAATTATTTTCTTCGATGAGATTTTGTGCCTCTTTTTCCATTTGGCCACTTCTGCTTTTTAAGGAATTCTTTTCTTCAGTGAATTTTTGTGCCTCTTTTACTAAGCTGTTAATTCTTTTTTTAATAATGAGAGTGTATCACTCTCATTTCCTTTCCCAAATTTTCCTCTACTACTTTTATCTCTTTCTTTAACTCTTCAGGACTTCTCTTTCAGCTTGTGTCCAATTGACATATTTCCTTTGGGGCTTTATTTGTGACTGTTTTTGTATTGTTGTCATCTTCTGAGTTTATGTCTTAGTCTTCCTTGCCATGATAATAACTTTTATGGTCAAGTTCTTTTTTGTTTGTTTGATTGCTCATTTATCTAGCCTATTTCTTGACTTTGAATTTTATGTTAAAGTTTACCTATGGATAGGGAAGCTCTGTCCCAAGCTTCAGGCGTCTTTGTGCTACTACTTCCAGAGCTATTTCTAGGGATCTCTGAGTTTTCAGTGCTTCCAAGATGTCATGATTAGGGGAGAGGTGTGGTTACTGCTCTCCTGGTCTACGCTCTGGTGTTTACCCAGAAAAGGCCCCTGCTCCCCTGCAACCATAACTTTTTCTTGGCCCTGGAACTATGACAAGGTCCCATGCTCCCTTGTGACCAATCACCATTGCTCCTCTCCACCTTGGAACTATAACCCAGAATGTCTCTGGCCTGATAGCTCCTGGAAGCTGCTACTGCTGCCTCTATTAAAGCTGCCTTAAAGGTCCACTACTGGTGCTATGCCATGTACACTCTGGATCAGAGTTTACTCTGGACTGGCTTGCCCCTCAGTGTCACAGATCTCTCCTGCCAACCTCCTAAGTTTGCTTAACCTGGACAAGTGTCTCACCCTCACCTTTTGTTAGTTCTGCCTCTCCAAAATTTGATATGGGGCATACTTTTAAGTTTTGGGGAGGGGAATGTTGAGAAAGTTCAACTGGGTTGCTGCCCCTAATCTGCAGTCTTGGGTCCACCTTGACATTAATTTTTTCTAACTGAATAGCAGAATGAAAAATAAACAAACAAAAAAGATCATACACATGGTAGATATAATCTCCAGTAGATTGTTATACTACTTCTAGAGAAGAATACAAATATAGAGAACATGTGACCAGAACATGCACGAATAGGTACATGTATAAGGAACATATATGGGCAGGTATGAAAAGGTACACATAACACAAAACTAGCTGTGTGATCTTGGGCAAGTCACTTAACCCCAATTACCTTACCTTCCTCTCTCCAAAAAAAAAAACCAACAAAGAAACACATGTGGTTAGGGTACATATATGGCTTAAGAAACTCACAGCTCTGATTCTTCATAGCCACAGATGTCCTCTGCATTTACCAAAGAATAGGAATCCTCTACTGGCACACTGTCAATGTCCTCAGTGCCTCTACTGAGGCTCTATTGAGGTTGTCTGTGCTGCTCTCTGAAAGTTATCTCTGCTATTGTTCCCTGGTGCCATCACCTGATCTGTGGCCACAGTGTGGCTTCTTCCCTGTAGTTGCAGAGGTCTACCATCCATTTAGTTTATAGAGCAGGGACTAACTTTAGTTTTTCTGTGATGAAAACCCAGCCATGAGCACCCAGCCACCAGTACCCAGTCAGCTAGCTCATAAGGCCTTCAGATATTTTAAAGTCTGTTCTCTCCTCTATTGTCTTTTATTCTTTTATCTAATTTCTGATAAGAAAATTCCTTTGAATTCTTATGATGCCTAATCCCAACAAATCATTCCCCTGGATTTTGATTAACAAAACTTCAGAAGAACTAGATAAAGCCATGGAAAAGAGATTACTCTCAATAGGCTATCATACCCCTCATTCTCCATGCACATCACAAGGGCTGGACTGATTGGTCGAGATTGAAAATGCAGATGAGATTTGCCCTACTTTTGCCCTACCAACAGAATTGCTGCTTTTCCATACCAATAATTATCCTACAAATAATGAAGTGAGAGATTTAAGTAGAATGTGACTGAGGGAAAAAATAATCCTTAGAAGAATAACTTTCCTGCTTTCTACTTTACATCCTGAAAGTGGAAAATGTATATCATATCAGGGAGAAAACTGGGACAATTGTTTTAGGTGAAATAAGATTGAATGATGTGAGCAAACCCCCGTGCAATGTTATAATGACAGGGAACTTGTCATTTTGTATTTGTGCAAGTATATGAAACATTCATGGAACTTTATTTTAGGTAGACAGAAAAGCAAAAAGAAAAAACTCATTACTTAAAAGGAATTAATTTCTGCATGTATTTATGTTTCTGAGTCAACTACGTTGTTTGAGTGAGGGATGACTAATCAATGGACCATCTATACGCTCCATTTGGCAAAGATTCAATGTTAAGAAAATTTCAGGAAGGCCCCTAACATTAATACACAAGAAAACATGGACAACAGCTGCTGAGGACAAAAAAGGCATATATAGATGTGTCCTACACATTATTTCAGAGACCACTGACATTGATGAAATAACAGATCCATCGAAGTATCAAAGTAACACCATATAGAGTTGTGCCAATATGTATACTTACCTACATGAAGAGAGTACAATCTTGAATCATGGCATAATGGATAGGGCATCAGACTTGGAGTCAAAAAGATTGTGATTCAAAGTCTGCTTCTGATTTTTGCTGGCTATGTGGCCTTGGACAAGTCATTTCATCTTTCTATGCCCCTTCAAAAACAGAGGATAAACAACGTCACTAGGTCTGAGGGAAAAGGGACTAGCATTCACGTAGGGCCAGTTTTGTCCTTCCAGAAGGCACTTGGGGTAAAGAATCTGCCTAGTTAAATGTGAATTGCCTAGAGTGGAAGGAAGTTGAGACAATTTTGAGATCCAGATCCCAGGGATACTACAATGAAAAAAAAAGGAGTCAGAAAGTGAACAGGGGAATATAAGGGGGAAAAAACTGAAATTATCAAAGACCTCAGAAGGAGAATAACTCAGCTGAAACCCTTGACGAAGATATTCATAAAAGAAGGGAAGGCAGTCTCCAGGTTAGTTAAATAAGTCCAGATATCTATTAATAAATATCGCAATATAAAGGGAAATGAATCAATACCTGAAGATACAGAGGAGCCTATAGATTTCCAAATGAGCACAGAACTTCATCTTGATGTCCTCAAATGTTTAGGAGAGAAATAAGCATTATAAAACCAGAATTTGTGGACTGTATAGCAGAAATAATAGGCAGAATAGAAAAAAATAATTGAATCCATCGTGGTAAACTTCACCAAAGAAACAAAAGACAGAATAACTAATTGATAATGCAAATACACAGAAAGAAAGAACAGTCTAGAAAGAGAAAAGCAAAAAACAATAATGTTATAAGAAAATATTTTCTACATACAAGCAAAACATGTTGATCTTGAAGATAAAATATGTACTTGAAGATAGAATGTAGTCAACTTAAAGACAATGGGTCTCCCAGAAGAATGTGACAAATCAAATAACCTGAACACAATGATGCAAGAAATAACATAAGAAAAACCATATAGATCTTCTGAAAACAGAAAATGTGTCAATTGAAAGATACACAGGTTGCCTTCAGAGTATAAGCTACTTAAGGGTGGGAACTTTTTACTTGCTTGTATGTATATCCCCAATGCTTAGCATAGTGCCTGACAAGTAGTAATTTTTTTTAATTTTTAATTTTTTGCTTTTTGGAGGGGGGAAGGTAGGGCAATTGGGTTTAAGTGACTTGCCCAAGGTCACATGGCTAGTTTTTTTGTGTTAAGTGTCTGAGGTCGGATTTGAACTCAGGTCCTCCTGACTCAGGGCCAGTGCTCTATTCACTGCACCACCTAGTCACCCCCACATAGTAAATTTTAAACAAATGTTTTGATTTTCTCTATCTCTATCTGTTTGGCTTCCTTTTTGTCAGTTATGGTGGCTTATAGCCTCTGACTCTGACTAAAGAGCTATCAATCTGCCCTGGATTAGGAGAGGCTTTGTAGTTACCACCCTAGCTGATAGGAGCTAATATAACCAACAGGTGTTCCTGAAGGGTGGAAACCCAGAAGCTGGTAGTAGAGAAATTTAGAAACCTTCCGCTAAACAGAACTACCCAGTGGCAACCAAGGAACAACTCCTAGCAGACACAGGCCACCAAACAGTGACCATGAGATCAGTGACCAAGACCATAACATCTAGCAAATAGAAAGCATTTGATACCCAGATGAGTGAATGAAAGAAAGAATAAAATGGAGCAAAATTTATTCTGGAGAAATCTTCTGTGTTCCCTTTTACCATATGAATAAATAAATAAATGAATGCATCAATAGAACCTTGATTTTTGCATGTTCAGTTTCTTATTTGCTATGAGATTGTAGAAAATAGTCTATAGGCTACAGAATGTGGATTACGTTCTAGTGTTAAGTTAGAGGGAGTAGCATGGTTTTTTTAGTTTTTATTTTTTATGTTGGTGAAAGAAGAATGAGGGCAGTTGACAGACATTTAGTAGAGGTTACTTTAGACTTTGGCAGGTGCAGAATTCATGAATGTGTATTTCTCACAATCAAACTGTTTCATTTCCAGCTTAAGATGATATTTGGTCTTCCAAATTTTATTAAACAAAGGCATGTCTTTCCATTTATTTTACATTTCGATTTGTGTTCACAAATGGTGATTCTGCTTTTTTGTTATGAGTTAGCTTTCATGCTACTTAATGATTCTCTGAGTTACCAATCAGCAGTTACTGGTTAGATGAGAAAAAATACAGGGAACCATAATGCTCTCTTTATAGATGCAGATGAAAAACAGCATCACAGAAATAAAGAGTTAGAAGAGCCTTCAGGGAACCATCTAGTTCAATCCTTACTCAGACCATTGATTTTATTTAAGACATCCCTGATGAGTGATCATATAGCCTGTACATGAAGACCTCCAACAATGGGGAATTCATTACCTTCATTCCTTCCAATTCATTCCTTCCTTCTTTCCTTCCTTCCTTTCTCTCTATCTTTCTTTATTTCTTCCTTCCTTCTTCCCTTCTTCCTTTTTTTCTTTTTTATTCAAATTTTCTTCCACTAAATTATTGATATTGAAATATGTTTTATATGATTACACATGCATGACATATATCAGATTGCCATCTCATGGAGGGGGGAGAAGAAGGAAGAAGGGACAGAATTTGGACCTCAGAATTTTTTAAGTGAATGTTATGAGGCAGTCTATTTCATTTTTGTATATATTTATCCATTAAGAAGTTTTCCTTCAATTGAAGGGATGCCTATCAATTGGGGAATGGTTGAACAAGTTGTGACATATGATCATGATAAATACTATTGTGCTATAAGAAATGGCAAG
>JAQQSV010025236.1:0-10005 GCA_028646515.1 Pseudochirops corinnae | reverse complement strand
GTGGGGATGGGAGGTGAGGGAGGAGGAGAAAGAATCTGGAATCTGGAGTTCCATAATCAAATGTTATGAATGTGTATCTACGTATATATATATATATATATATATATATATATATATATATATATATATATGCAATTATTATTATTATTACTGACCACATCCAACTGGAACTGGAGATACACAGGCACTGTGGTTGGGAGATCCATCCTGCCCTACCAAAAAGTGACATAGGAGAGAATAGACTGGGGGAAGGGGAACACACTGGGATGGCTCTTTTGGGGTAGTGGGTGGGGGAAAGAGGGGGAGAAAATATGTAACTCAAACTCTTGTGGAAATGAATGATGCAAACTATAATAAAATTAAAAAACAAAAAACAAAAAACAAAAAAAAACAAAAAGATTTTTCAAAAGTCCTTCCCTTGGCCTTAAGTTAGCACAAAAAAGCCCTGGGAACCAAAGACCAAAACACAAAGCTTTCGTGACTCCTTGGAGTCCAGGGTGACATTTCTGCATGAGCCTTGCCCCTGAGGAAACTCCTGAGAAAAGCATTAACGATAAAAGATGGTAACGCTGCATCGGGCCTTTAAGCTGCTAAAGTCAATGGTTCTCAACCTGTGGGTTATGTTCAATTTGTGACAATGAAAATACATCCTGCATATCAGATATTTACATTGTGATTCATAACAATAGCAAAATTACAGTGATGAAGTAGCAATGAAAATAATTTTATGGTTGGGGGTCATCACAACATGAGGAACTGTGTTAAAGGGTCGTGGCATTAGGAAGGTTGAGAACCGCTGTGCTAAGTTTTAGCTCACTTTGGGGGATGCCTTCTGGGTAATTCCTGTCAGAGCCACGATAGGTAATTGTAGAAAATCACAAACACCTTATTGGCAGGGCTTTAAAGGGAAAGGAAATGTACACAGGTTTTCAGGGGAAGGTCGACCAGTCTGTCCCTGTCTGTTGAGACAGTGGAGATAGTTGTGATTTTTTTTTTCTTTAGGGAGAAGATTAAGGTGGTTGGCTAAATAAAACGTACTCACCATTTATTTCTTTGAAACTTGAATAATATGGCACTTTCTACTCTGCTCTGAAAATAAGAACACTCAAGTTTTATGTTCTTTGTAGGTTTTTTCAGACTTAACTTTTTTTTCTTTTAAATGTCTTCAGTGAAAGGTGAAGCCAGGTGAAACAAGGGGATTTTAAGCCCAATAATAAATAAATCTAATTCTCAACTGAATACTCTTGAAGTCTCTCAGTTCCAGGGAAAGTAGAAAAAAGATGGTAATTTCTTGCTATCCCTAGAACTGCGGTGACACAAAAAATATTTAACTTACGGTAAGGACAAAAAAGAATATAATTAACAAATAAAAGAGTAGTGGATGCTTCTCACAGATTCATAAGATCATAGATTTGAGCTGGAAGAGAACTTAGGGGTCTTTTAGTCCAACCCTCCCATTTTACAGATGAGAAACTGAGGTCCAGAGTGGTTAAGGAATTCATGCAACTTCACACAGATAGTAAGCGACAGAGGTGGTGTTTGAACTGGGGTCCTTTCAATTACAAATCCATTGTTTGTATGTTAAATATTCTGTGAAATTGAAAGATTTTGAGAGAAATTTGATATAGCTCAAGATGTTTCATTAACCGACATGAGAGCCGAGAGTTTAAGCACTGAATCTAATAAAAGTTCCAAAGAGTCTTGCTACAAGCAGATTCTGACCAGGCTGTGAGACTATCGATTATTCCTTATGTGCTCAGTGCTTCTATTCATTTAACACTGAAAAATAACATGCAGCTTGCATAGGTGGAATTTATGATATCACACCTGAGAAATGTGGAAAGTGGTGTCCACTTGCCTGCGTGACTTTGTATTTCAAATGTAATTTCTCCTCTTTTTTTTTCTTGCAACAAGATCCTAGAAAGAATATTTACCATATTTCCTCCTGAAATAAAGAGTTTGGCTACAGTTATGTTGAAATTCATAGGACTGAAATTTGAAGCTAATGTAATGTTCAGAATCTCACAAAATATGTCTGTCTCCTCCCCACCCAGAAAAAATTATACGTTGAAAACATTTGCTGAGACTTTAAATACATACGAAAAATATTTTATCTATCAAACAAGAATGAAGCACAATGTCTGGCACATAGGAGGTGTTTACTAAATGTGTGTTCCCTTCCCCTTATTTATTTACTTAAAAAATAACATTGAAGCATTTTATTTTTAACTCAGTCATTTTTAGATATTCCTATTTTCCATTTCCCCCTGCCCGTTTAACCAAGAAAAATAGCCAAAAAAAAGCTCAAGAAACACAACAATCATGTCTGCCAGTTTGTACAACATATGATACCTTTGAGATACCCACGTCTCCAAAGAAAGGAGTGGATAATAAATATTCATTTAAGATAGCTGCCTTGCTAGGTTGAACAAAGTTTACTGTGCAGAGCAAGACCATTCTAGTTATCTGTGATTAGTGAGCATATACATGAAAAAAACTTTTAAACCACAACTTCTATCATTCACATTTCCTCCTCAGGGACTACTTCTGAATGATCCTCTGTTTATGAACGTCAGGGTAGAATGCTGATTGAATCAAACAGGAATATGAAACTGTGCTATAAAGAATAGGATCTCTGTGGTACTTGTATATAAGGACAGAAGTGGAAAATATTTCTAGAGTACAAAAGGTCTGTGTTCATACTGTGTGCCAGAATTTAAGACCTCAGACTCCTTGGGGTCAGATCTTAGCTAGGGAAGAAAGTACACTTTATGGGGGAGAGATAGAAGGGGTAGAAAGGTTACATGAGATCGGATGGTAAGAATTAACCCCCCAAAAAGGAAAAAGAGAGGAGAGAATCAGCATTTATAAAGGTGATGTTTCCTTTGGACAGTGAATTTTCCTTCTTAGAATCCCTAGCTGTCTTCAAAACTCAGCTCCCATGCCACCTTCTACATGAGACCTTTCCCAGTTCCCGGTTGCTATTATCTCCTCATTTACTGTGCATTTATTTTATCCATATTTTGCATATACTTATATATGCCCATTTTATATGTGGCACCCCTCTCCTCCTTTAAACTGCAAGCTTATTGAAGTCAGGGCCTGTTTCCTCTGTGTAATCACAACATTGAGTTCATAGAAGACACCAAATGCTTGTTGATTGGATGCTTGTTTCTGGGCACGAGCACTATTCTAGCTAGCTCATCAAATGCTGATTTTTCACCCTTTTGTATGCAATGTTATTATTTAAATTGGATTCTTTGAACTTTGAAAGCCCTGGTCACCATTCAGGCTGATATATTGTATATTGATTTTAGTTACATATTGATATATTAAAAACCCAGGTTTATGGTAGAAGAAAGTCAACCATGAACCTTGAAAAGGTCACACAGACCTCAAATGTAGTTTCATCAATTACAATGACTTGTGTTTGACCACCCTCACATTCTTCCTGTAGCAAAATAGGCTTTCACATTTAGTTTTGCGAATCTTTTGATGAGAGGAACAGACGTGCATCAGGCACCCTAAAATAATGGAAAAACCTGGTAAATGGGGTAGCTACCAAAGCAAACCTTTGGGATTAGATGGAAAAGGAGGATTTCTAGGATAGTCTGGAGGCTGCTTAGGATGCTCAGGTAACATCAGAAATCAGAGGTGCCACATAGTGTAGGTACTACTGCAAGTGAGGGTCTTTTTAATTGCAACAGCATCCAGCATCTGCTCAATTCATCTTGAGGGGTAAACAACTGGGCAAAATGTTAGTGTTGTATGGAAGTAAAATCCTCTTGCCTCAACAACTGGGAAGAAATTGTATAAACTTCCATGTTCTGCTCTTCTCTTCGGTTTAAAGGTTGTATAAAGTAGATACTTAATGAATTTAAATAAAAATATAGTTTTACCTTTAATGACTATAAAGGCATTAACATTTTGTTTATACATTCAGTGGTGGAAAATTGTGCCAAAATAATTACTCACTTGTTTTTGGTTTATACTTTAGAATCAGTAAGTGATATTTGAAGGGATTGTAGGGCAAGTGCCACCATTTCATCAAATTCTACCAGATATTTTACTAACTTTAATCGAGTAACAGGTTTTTCTCATGACCTTCAGGCATGGCCCTGAATGGATTATTGTGTCAGTACATCTGTGAGTAACTCTGCCCTTCTCTGTGAACCCTCTCTTCTGTACCTTGGCCTTTGGGGCCAACAGTTGGGTACAGTTTCACCTTAAATGTGGCACTATCTATTTCTCTGGTTCATGTCACACCAAGGCATCTGTTCTCCTTTGCAATCACTGGGGTCTGCGTGTGTCCTCAGTATCTAGAAGGGTGCATTTCTCCATATCATTGTTCCCCATCTTAGCATTTAATTCTCGCCAAGCTCAGGAAGCTTGCCAGGGAGTATGGGGGAGAGGAAAGTGTGTGCCCAAAGGGGGCAGTGAGAGGGAAGGATAAAAGACATGGAAACTGGGACAAACAAGTCTGTGCAGTGGAGCCTTTATTTGCCTGTGCCAAGCCAGATGGCTGCATTATGTGGGATCAATTAACAAGAAGACGCTGTGTACCAAAGGCCACTATGTTTTCTGTCCTCTCAGAAGAAGAGTCGTATTAGTCTCGTGCCCTTCAGATATTTTGCCCAAAAGTGGAGGTGGGGTGATGGTGAGGGGCTTACAAAGATTTTCTTCAATCCAGTGTAAAGAGAGCACTATATCTGCATTGAGAAGATCTGAGTTCAAATTCTGGTTCTGCCACTTAATGCCTGTATAAAGTTGGGCAAATCACTTAATCTCTCTGGGTCTCAGTTTCCCCATCTATAAAAAAGAGTGGGTTGGGGAAGATGAGTTCTGAGGTTCTAATCATAATTAAATCTGTGATCCTAAACCCTGTTGCTCTAAGGTTGGAGTACTATTTTAACCAATGCTTTGAGCAGAGGATTGGTGTTACTTTAGCTTTTGTCCATCTTTGTGGAGATCAGAAGCCTTGGTAGAGCAGGAAGGATTTTAGGAATTATCTAGTTCAATTTCTCATCATACAGGTGAAGAAACTGAGACTAAGTCATCAAGGTCTTCTGACTCCTTATACTATTATAAGGTCCCTTGTACTCAGATCTCAACTTTGGTAAATTCAGCTAAAGCCAATGAGTTTTTATAAATTGTCTGCTATGGGCCAGGCACTGTGTTAGGAGCTAGGGATAAACTGACTTCTACCCCCAAATAAAAATTGTAAGCTCAAGGAGCTTACGTACTACTGGGAGTAATGATTAATTTAATATTGCCAATGATGCTCTCACCTAATATTGATCCAACAGTCATGACAAAAATAGGCCAAATTAAAGGTAATTTAAAATAGCAATATGACTTTTAGCAGGACAAAGATTGAATTCCAAGTCGTTCAGTATCCTCAGGTTAGTCTTTACAGTTTTCCAGACCAGGAACTGAAAGCCCATGATAGTTCAAGATCTGGTTTGCTTACCAGAATAAAATGAGGATCAAATGAAATACTATGTGGAAGTCCTTTGCAAACCTGAAAGTGTTATAGAAATGCTAGCTATCATCACCATCATCACCATCACCATCATCATCATCATCACTACCACCTCACCATCACCATCATCAACATCATCACCACCACCATCATCATCACCATCATAATCACCATCCCCATCCCCATCCCCATCCCCATCATCATCATCACCATCATCATCACCATCACCATCCCCATCACCATCCCCATCATCATCATCATCACCATCACCATCCCCATCATCATCATCATCATCATCATCATCATCACCATCATCATCATCAGCATCTCTTTTTGTTGCCCTTTGCACCAACCTCAGCTTATTCTAAGATACAGCACTCTATGGTGGAGAGATTTCAAATCCATAGCCCATGGGCCATATGTGGCCCACAACACTCCTGGGTGAGCCCAAACCAGATTAAAATGTAATTGAGAGATATTTAGCAAAATTAATAAAACTACAATAAAGCATAAATAGCATTACATTTTAAAACTAAGTCAATATGCAGCCTGCAGTGATTCTTATCTGCTGTTTAGTGCCCCACCCCATTTTTACTTGATTTTGACACCACTACTCCATACCACCATATTTTATGCCCATCCTCTATTATTTGTCCCCACTTCTACCGTCTACGCATGTTTTTAAAGCATCCACGTTGGTTATCCATCAAGTTGGAATCCACATCCTTCTCTTTACAAACTTCTTCTCTCTTTAAAGTGTGTCAACTGTTCTGTTCTACGCCCAGAGAGCTCCAGCTGATGCCTGAACAACTGAAGGCACACAATAACAGCAACATTGCAAAAACAAACAACTTTGAAAGGCGTAAGAAGTCTGATCAATGAGATGACCAACCACACTCTGGAGGACTAAAGATGAAGTATACCACCCCCACCTCCAGGATGTAGAATAAGACACATATTTTTAAAATATGGCCAATATGTGAATTTGTTTTGCTTTTATACTTTGCACTATGCATATCTATTATAAGAACTTCCTTCTTTCTTTCCTTCCTTCCTTTCTTTTCTTCCTTCTTTCCTTCTTCTCTCCCTTTTCCTCCCTCTCCCCTGTCCCTCTCCTGTCCCTCCTCCTACTCCTCCTCCTTCTTCTGCTTCTTTCTATGGAGTGGGTAGGAGTCGAAAAAATACAGATTTTTTTAAAATTGATAAAAATAAAAAATTTTAAAGCACTATATCTGATTTCCTTGGAAGGTTTCATATACTTTTTCCTTCTGTCTAGGTGGTCTGAAGTTTATTACCATGATACTATACTTTCTACTTCTCCCTCAATTGTCCCTCACACAAATAAACGCTCACCACCAAGCTTCCCTTCCCCTGTGCCTGAATTTCCTCATATAACTTTTTTTTTTTAACATTTAGCATTACTTTGTTGCCTTGTATTCTATTCTGTTCCTTTTGTATGAGGCATACCCTTATGTAGCCATGTTCTAATTAAGTCTAAGTAATCCTCATGAGTCAAGTTTGCCTCCTTTCATTAGGATTCCCCATTCACCTTCTTTATTATGCATACTCAGGACATTTGAAATTAGAAAGTTGAAGGCATGGGTGTTGACTCAGAGAAAGTAGTATAAATGATTGTTTATCAGGAGGCAAGGTAGGGCCACAGAAGAAGCACCATATTAGGAGCTGTGAGAGACCTTTGTTCAGATCCTCATTGGCTACCAACATGTTATATGACTTTGGTCCAGTCACTTCTCTTTTTTGAAACTCATTTTCCTCATCTGTAAAATGAGAGAATTGGACCAGGTGCTCTTTATGGTTCCTTCCCATGCTAACATTCTATAATGAGTCCAGAAACCCAGTGATTTTGAAGGAACATCTCCAATGAGTTCCATTTTGTATTCTTTACTTGGATTTTCTTATGTGTTACAGTAACAAGAACTTTCTAGGAGTTCTGTGGAAATGGATGTAGAGGGACTGGATGAACAGATTCTACCTCTTGTTCTGTCCTATTGGCAGAACATTCTAGTGGCCTATCTCTAGATCTCATTTTCTAGTACATCCTGGATTCTGACAGATGGAAAGGTTGGGGAGGGGGGAGAGAGGAAGGGAGAGGAGAAAAAGAAAGGAGAGAGATGCAATACAATCTATTTTAAGCAGAGAGAAAAGTACATCAGTCATCAAGGAATTACAGATGTGTAGTTGTTCAGGTTTAGACAAGACCATCACATAAACCAAATTCCAACAGGGGAACATGTCACCTAGAAAGGCAGTCTTAGGGGCATCCAAAGACAAGTTTTCTTTCTGACATTAATTAGATTAAGATTGTTGCTATATTTCTCAAGGAGGAACCTATATATTTAGAATGATGCCACCTTTTTTTTACCCTACGTCTGTCAAAGGAACCACGAACCTATCAAAATGTGTGATAAGGCCGATACATGTGTCATCTTTCAAACTAGTTAAAACCAGCTAGGCAGCTCCTTGTTTTTAGCTGCTGGCTATTAGCCGTCATGCAGACTTGGATGTCAGACAAGCAGGTGGAGAAATCGAGACATCACCTCATTAGGATCTGCAGGAACAGACAAGTAGATCCAAGTATCATTGGTGCAAATCTGATAATCAAGCTCCATCATAAAAGATCTCCTTCATGGATTTTTACATTTTAAATTACATTTTTTTAAAAAATAGGGTGGGTTTTAATCCTCTCCTTGGATGCTTTTGGTGCAACTGCCACCGATCCTTCAGCTTGATAGGGCTCTATTTCTCTTGCTCAGGCAGCACCTAATTTTATAAATGCCTTTGACTGTGTTATGATTTAATAGATGTATCAACAGGATTGATACTTGCAAGGGCTAGTTGGCTTTCTACTCATTTTCAAAATGCCTCTCCCTTTCTTGTTGCTGAGAAATTGTGTTTGCCTTTTTTCATGATAAAATTGTGGGGTTTTGTCAAGGCTGTTTGAAGTTACAGTTGGAAGATTATTGTCAGATTTTTGAAAGCTAGAGGATTTCAAAGAGTTGCATTTAGATAAGTTGCACTTATCATCTTAATGTCTATCATCAGTTTTTTTAGTGTTAATGTTTGCCTAACTGGTAATTGGTATTTTTCACTTGGAGTTCAACTCCCAAATTTGTCTGCTTCCTTTGTTATCCTTTCCATAATGTATTGTGGACTGTCCACTGTACTTAGAGTCAAATGATATGGCTTTGAATCCTGGTTCTGCCACTCAACCACTTATGACTTTCATGAAGTCACTTCATCTTTTAAGGACTCAGTTTCCATATCCACAAAACTAATGAATGAATGAAAAAAAGTAAGTGCTTACTATGTTGTAAACTTCAGGGACACAAATACAAAATACAGCCCTAAAGGAGTTTACCTTCTAATAGGGGAGCAGTGATAGCCAGCAAGGGATATTTTGGTTTGGAAGTTACAGAAACTATGTTTAGAGTCATAGGGAATCCATTGGACATGTCCTTTCCCAGAGCAATGACAGAGTTGATTTGACTATGTTTCCAGAACTGGAAAGGGGGAAGTGATGGGTGTGGAGGAAGGAAATAAAATATGGAAGTGGGTTTCTGGTCACTGTATGGCAGCTGGAAAGGTTAGGGAGTGAAGTGGAGCTTGACTGGACCTGGGCTTGGATGTAGCGAGTAACTGGCAAAGATACCAGTCAGGATAGTAAGGGCCCAGAGTGAGGATTCCTAGCATAAAAGAGAGTTTGAGACTAGTCTATTTCTGACTTTTTTGTGATTCAGTAAAATTTAAAAATAAATCTTTATTTAACATCTTCTCATGGAATTTGAAACATGTTATAGGAATGAACAAATTATCACACATCAAGAGGAGAGGGAATATTATCTTGTCTACAGAAAATCAGACTGAGGTATAGAGTGAAACACCTGAGGAAGAACGTTTTCTGTGCTATTCCAGTGACCTACAGACTGGTGCACTAGATAAGTCTGACCAGTCATTTCTTTTATTAATTTTAATCAATTTTAATATGATGCCAATGGACAGTGTAGTGCTAAGACAGGACTGGGGACTTTAAACATCTGTTTAAGAATATGGGGGGGAAGAAGAAGGAGGAGGTGAAGGAGGAAGAGGAGGAGAAGGAGAAGAAGGAAGAGGAGGAGGAGAAGAAGAAGAGAAGAAAGAGAAGGAGGAAGAGGAAGAGGAGAAGGAAGAGGATCAGGAGGAGGAGAAGAAGAAGAAGAAGAGAAGGAAGAGAAGGAGGAAGAGGAAGAGGAAGAGGAGAAGGAAGAGGAGGAGGAGAAGGAAGAGGAGGAGGAGGAGGAGAAGAAGAAGAGAAGGAAGAGAAGGAGGAAGAGAAGGAGGAGGAGAAGGAAGAGGAGGAGGAGAAGTAAGAGGAGGAGGAGGAGAAGAAGAAGAAGAAGAGAAGGAAGAGAAGGAGGAAGAGGAAGAGGAAGAGGAGGAGAAGGAGGAGGAGGAGGAGGAGGAAGAGGAGGAGGAGGAGAAGGAAGAGGAGGAGGAGAAGAAGAAGAAGAAGGAGGAAGAGGAGG
>JAQQSV010025235.1:0-10005 GCA_028646515.1 Pseudochirops corinnae | reverse complement strand
ATAAATTCCAGCACTATCTTTTGTAACTTGCCTCTTCTCCATGATGAGTCATGGGGAAGAGAATAAAATCCTGTTCTTATCCTAAGAGATCTCTGTGTTTATTTCTTTTCACTAAATTAAGGATGAAGGATATTTTTCATTGCAAATACAACCTACCTTTCCAGCCTTGTTTCATGCTATTCTTCTTCAGGAAGTCATGTATTTTGGGCAAACTGACCTACTAGTGATTCCCTGAATTCAGTGTTCCATCTCTTACCTTCATGCATTTGCATCAGCTGTTCCCCCATGCCTGAAATGGATTTTCTTTACATGCCCCCAGTATCCTTGTTGTCTTCCAGCACTCAGCTCTGGGCCAACTTCCTCCATGCAGCTTTCCCTCGTGTTCTACTTGTCATTACTCAATCCCAACCCAGATTACCTCATGTTATTCTTATCTGTGTACACCTTAGCTCTCTTCTCCAAACTCCTTGATTGTTTTGTCTTTGTATCCCCAGTGAGGCACAAAGTGCCTCTTTTATTAAATGTTTGTTGAACTCTGTAGTGCCATGATTTTCCTTTAAAGAACAATATATCAAGTTCAAAGAGTTTTAACTGAATATGTAGCTGGTTGAAGTGAGTGAATCTCCTTTTTAGGGACAAAAATGTCCCTCTCAAGCAAACTCTTGCTTCTCTCATCATTGTTGGGTATAGTCATATCCGACCATTCATATTATGATAACCTGGTCTTATTTCCTTAACTTACACTCCTACGATGGCCCAGTGCCGTGACCTAGAAAACCATCACCATGAGAAACTTCTGGAGATCTCCATAAACACCCTGGAGAAAATAGTCAAGAGTGAATTTGATGAGGACCTGCCGGATGATGTCCGAGCGGTGAGACTTCCAGTTTCATAAAGAGATTATGGTATTACGGATAATATGAAAAATCATATTTTACCATCTGGGTGAAATAATGGTCTTTTGACTCTGATGTCAAAGCAAAGCAAGTATGTGTCAGAAATTGGGCTGTAAGTTACTGAAGAGAAGAAAGGAGAGTATGATTTAGAAGCACTGACTGGGCATCAGAAGACCTTGTTTCTAGTCCTGGTTCTACTATTAACATGTATTGTGACCTTGGGCACGTCACTTACATTTCTTGGGTGTTTTCTTGTCTTGTAAACTGTTCAGCTAGAATGGATGAGCATTTCCCAAATTCAGTTGTCTATAGACTGCTTTTGGGCTGGAAATATAATGCTGGAACCCATCAGTGTTAGTCTTGGGCCATAGGATATCCATCTAGGACAGAGAAGATCAGGAAAATTTTGAAACACAGAAAATACGCCCATCTTATAGTCCCAGACTGCCACAAGATTTTATGTGTGTGTGTGTGCATGTGTGTGTGTGTGTGTGTGTGTGTGTTTATATTCATATTTACACAGAAATATCTGCTTTACATAGTAGTATTTTGATTGTGCATCCACATACTCATATGCAGTGGTGTGGTGTGGCACATTGAGAACCTGCCTTGAGTTAAGGATCCCTGGTTTCAGAACCTGCTTTTTACACACACTGACTTTGGCCATGACACTTACCCTCTTGGTGTCATAGGCAGCTCTGTAAGACTAACCCGCAATGGCATAGTTTCCTTACAGGAACTTCTGTTCTACACCGATGAAAGCATAGGCGCAGTCCCTGCACAATATAGGTTTATATCTAGTATTCGAGGGAAAATAGTCACATCAGCGTTTTCACATGGAAACCTCATGCTTGACTTGGCACAGCAAAGCTCTGTGGAATACGGTTCCTGGGGCGCTGGACTGGATGGCCACTGACATTCCTTCCAGCTTGAAGTCTCTCCTTGCATCTTCTTTTCCCCACAAGAATGCTAGAGACGGCAAGTTCCAAGGGCACTGCTCCTGCCCCACCCCAAGGTCTGTTTAACTTAGATCTGAAACGTAAGCCTAGGAACACTGTTTCAGCTACATTTAACCATCCTTATCACATAATATCTGAAAATGCATTTCAAGTTCTAATTAGACAAATCAGAGACAACTCTCCTTTTAGCAACAGGAGTTCCTTCATCACCCTTCCCTCGGCCCCTCAGCAGAGACCTTGACTGGGGGTCAGGGTGGATTGATCAGTTACGCTTGGTCACCTTCCCAAGTGCTCTCCACTGAGGAACAAAGGACAGTTGTTTCTATGCACTGAGACTCCCCATGGCCGTGTGGATCTCATGGCTAATAAAGCAGTTGTTCTCAAGTCAGGAGCCTCCTTCTGAACTTTTAACAAGTTTTTATTTTTTCATTCTGAACAGCTTCCTTTTAAAGCATATAATGAACTCAATGTTAGTTTCAAGGCTGTCCTGATTTTCTTTGACCACCTCTCAACTTCCTTTTGTTCTCTTCCGAGCATTTAAAAAATGCTTCAGTGACCTACTTTCTTCTCTTTTCATTTGCATCCTTGCCCACAATTTTCTCCTATTCCCTGCCCACATTAAAAACAAACAAACTGGGGGTGGTAGTGATGGAGTTGATAGAAGGGTGGGCAGTTTAGAGGAGGTAAAAGTCAGAAGCAAAACACTTGAGAATGGACAGGGTAAGGGGGAAGAGAATAGGATAAACAAGGGAAAAATAGGATGGAGGGCAACACATAGTTGGTAATCATTACTGTGAAAAAATATTTTTATCTTCAGAGTTTCTCTGCATTTCTCAAACATACAGAAAACAGAGTTAAATTTATAGAAATAAGAGCCATTCCTCAACTGATAAATGGTCAAAGGACGTGAATAGGCAGTTTCCAGACAAAGAAATTACAGCTATCTATAGTCACACGAAAAAACGCTCTAAATCATTATTGATTGAGAGAAGTGCAAATTAAAACAGCTTTGAGCTACTACCTCA
This sequence comes from Pseudochirops corinnae, assembly GCA_028646515.1. Lineage (NCBI taxonomy): Eukaryota > Metazoa > Chordata > Mammalia > Diprotodontia > Pseudocheiridae > Pseudochirops > Pseudochirops corinnae. Next base: position 7,125 of record JAQQSV010025235.1, on the reverse strand, counting down.
TACGTGTCAGATTGGCTAATGTGACAGAAAAGGAAAATCACAAATATTGGAGGGGAAGTGGGAAAATTAAAATACTGATGTACTATTGGTCAAGTTGTGTAGTGATTCGTCCATTCTAGAGAGTAATTTGGAACTGTGTTTAAGGGCTATAAAACCCTGCATATCCTATGACCCAGCAACACCACTGCTAGGTCTGTATCCCAAGGAGATAAAAAATAAAAAGGAAAAGCACCTCCGTGTGCAACAACAAACACAAAAACCCCTTCTCTTATGACAAATAAGCACAGTCAAGCAAAACAAATCCATATTTTGGTCTTGTCTTCTTATGTGTCTGTGTGATCCTTCTCTGAAGACGAGGGAGGCAGCGTGCTCAGAGTTGTCAAGTCTTCCCAAATCCTTTCTTTCGTGTTGTAGTCACAGTGATCGTTTGCTTGATTCTACTCAGTTCATTCTTCATTCGTCACTACATGTCATACCAGGTTTCTCTGAAGCCATCTCTTTCATCATTTCTTAGAGGCCGTTAATAGTCTACTATATTCATCTATCCTAATCTTCTTAGCCTTCCTTCAGTGGGATGCTCTGAAATCCCATTCCAGGGTCAGTGTCACAGCTGCTGCCTCATCCCTATTACACACTCCCTGACCCCTTACATAGCTCCAGGTCCCAGCTCCTATCCGTGTGCTAGAAAGCGTTGCATAGGCCTTCTTGGGTGGGCCCATTCCCAGCATCCATAGGTCTCTATTTTCCTGTGCTGATCTGGGCTGGAAAAAAATGACCCACTGTGGTTCCTCCTTGGATTTCCTAATCATCACTCAGTCTGATACTCCTCTTTGAGCTTTATTGAAATAGTTGTGGGAGAGAGTAGGGGGGACTCTTTCCTCTTATTCCACCATATTTGTCCTGTGATCCAAAGTTTCTTCTTTACACTGTTGTTACTGTAGACATGGTTCTTAGGCATCTGCTTGCTTCACTCAGCTTCGGTTCATAGGAGAGCCTTTTTCCAAGTTTGTCTGAAGCTGCCCCTTTTGTAATTTGTATGGTGCCATAATAAACCATTTCATACATATGCCACCATCTGTTTAGTCGTTCCCCACTTGATGGACACCCCCTTTATGTCCAGTTTTTTGCTGCAACAAAATAGTTTCTGTAAATATTTATGTCTATGTGTATTTTTATTTCTTTGGTCTCTCTGGAGCATGGGTGTAGTGGTGGTATTGTCACGTAGTGGCATTGTCACTTAGTCAAAGGGTATTCAGAGTGGCTTTGAGGGTCAGAATTCCAAAGTGCATTTTGGAAAAATAGACAAACCACAGTTCCATCAAGAGTATATTAATATACTCTTTCTTCATTTGGCTATTTTTTTATTTTGTAGTTTTGGATTAGACAGAGAGACTTCTGCTTTATTGTAGTTTGTCAAGGGTATATGGGAGACCTAGGTTTTTCTACATGTTATTTCTACACATTATTATCAGGTCTGGGTCTAGATAGGGTAAGGTCGGGAGAACAATGAGCATCTAGAGCTGAGCTGCTTTGTTTCTGCCTGGGGAGTGGTCAGTCATGAGGGAGACAGGAATTGGGTGCTTGGAAGCAAGGGCCTGGTGCCAACTTTCTCCCTAGGTCCAAGCCCAAGCACTAAGATTAGGGTTCTGTTAAGTAGTGGGGATGCCTGTCTTTTTAATATAAATATTCTACTGATATGTGGCCATGCATCACAGAGCACTATTTGGTCAAGAACTTAAAATTATTATGATTGGAAAGGTGCATGATAGATACAAGAAGGCTGCAGCATTTAACAAACTGGTCACCTTGATGAGCTGGAGTAAAGGATATCATGAAGCAAAAGAAACAGAAAAGGAGAGGGGCTCATCATATGGTGAGGGCAAGGAAGGATGGGGACAATCTAAGAATTCCACTGGGCTTCTCACTAAATCCAGAGCCATGGAAGGCCCCTTCACATGCTGTGTGGACTTTGGTCCCTAACCCCTTTCCTCCCCCAATCCAGACTTATGGGAGGACATGGACAAAAACTGTAGGCTGGAGTAGAGAGAACTTGGCATCACCAGGGAAAAGATCCCAGCTGATGAGATCACAGATGCACGAGTGTTGGGATGTTTGAGTATTGTCTTGTAGACAAAGCCTTCCAAATGGCATCATGTGCTTCGGGACCATGTACCAGCCTGCTCAGACAAAAGTGTGTGTGTGTGTGTGTGTGTGTGTATGTGTATGTGTGTATGTGTATGTATGTGCGTGTATGTGTATGTGTGTATATGTGTGTGTATGTGTATGTGTGTGTGTATGTGTGCGTGTATGTGTATGTGTGTGTATGGGTGTCTCTGTGTATGTCTGTGTGTATATGTGTGTATGTGTGTGCGTGTATGTGTATGTGTGTGTCTATGTGTATATGTGTGTGTATGTGTGTGTGTATGTGTGTGTGTGCGTGTATGTGTATGTGTGTGTATGGGTGTCTGTGTGTCTGTGTGTATATGTGTGTGTATGTGTGTGTGTATGTGTGTGTATTTGTATGTGTGCGTGTGTTTGTGTGTGTGGTGTGTGTGTATGTGTGTGTGTGTGTATGTGTTGTGTGTGTGTATGTGTGTATGTATGTGTGTGTATATGTGTGTATGTGTGGTGTGTGTGTATGTGTGTGTGGCATGTGTGTGTGGTGTGTGTATGTGTGTGTGGTGTGTGTGTGTGTCCGTGTGTATGTGGTGTGTGTGTATGTGTGTATATGTGTGTGTGTATGTGTCTGTGTGCATATGTGTGTGCGGTGTGTGTGTGTGTGGTGGTTGTGTATGTGTGTGTATGTGTGTGTATGTGTGTGTGGTCTGTGTGTGTGTATGTGTATATGTGTCTGTGTGTCTGTGTCTGTGTGTGTGTATGCGTGTGTATGTGTGAGTGTATGTGTGTGTATGTATGTGTGTATGTGTGTGTATGGGTGTGTGTCTGTGTGTATATGTGTGTGTGTGTGTGGTGTGTGTGTTTGTATGTGTGTGGTGTGTATGTGTGTGTGTGTATGTGTGTATGTATGTGTATGTGTGGTGTGTATGTGTGTGGTGTGTATGTATGTGTGTGTATGTGTATGTGTGTGTGTTTGAGTGTGTATGTGTATGTGTATGTGTATATGTGTATGTATATGTGTGTGAGTGTGTATGTGTGTATGTGTGTATGTGTATATGTGTATGTATATGTGTGTGTTTGAGTGTGTATGTATGTGTATGTGTGTGTATGTGTGTATGTGTGTATGTGTATATGTGTATGTGTGTATGTGTGTGTATGTGTGTGTGAGTGTGTGTGTGTATTTCTCGAGTATAATTTGCTTACCTGAATTGAATGATCTACGTACCAGCAACTGGCTGAAAAATCAATCCACAAGCCAGCAAGGTGTTTACAAAACACTCCTATTTAAGGTACTCTGCTTATCACCAGAGACCCAAGGACCAACATGGAACAGTCCTTTGGAAAGGGTCACTCAGTTTTGTTTTTTTGAAATGTCTTTTTTAAAAAAAAATAATAATACACACACACATATATATGTATATATATTAAATATTTGATTTTACAACTTTGAATTCCAGATTCTCTCCCTTCCTCCCTCGTTCCCCACCCTTACTGGGAAGATAAGCAATTCGATATAGGTCGTACATGTGCAGTTACACAAAACATCTCCATGATGGATTTATTGTGAAAGACTGACTAGATTTCCCTCCCTCCCCTTGTTCTATTCTCTACATTGCCCCTGTCCCTTTTCAAAAGTGTGTGCTTCTAACTACCCTCTCCCCCAATTTGCCTTCCCTTCTATCACCCCCCCTACTCTCCTGTAGGGCAAGATACCCAGTTTAGAGTTTATGTCATTCCTTCCCTAAGCCAAATTCAATGAGAGTAAGGTTGACTCATTCCCTTTTGCCTTCCCGTTCTTCCCCTCCATTGTAAGTTATCCTTTGCCCCTTCTATATGAAATGATTGACCCCATTCTGTCTCTCTCTGTCTCCTCTCATTCTAATCCTCTCCCACCTCTCAATTTCACCTTTTAAATATCATCCCTTCCTATTCAACCCAACCTGTGCCCTCTGTCTATGTATACCTGTACACATATATACACACACTCACATATGTATTCATATGCACATATACCCTGAGGTCACTCAGTTTTATTAGTACTTTTATTACTGAAGGAAAAACTGTCTACTACCAACTAATACCTCTTTACCACCACGTGGTCTAGATCTAGAAGGAAACCTCAGAGAACATCTGTTTAATCGCCTCATTTTACAGAGAACAACACTGAGCTCCAGAATCATGCAGAGAGTAGGCCCTGGGGCCAAAAGGAAAGCCTAGGTCCTCTGGCTCTGAATCTTAGACTGTAATCACTGCATCATGTTGCCTTGTCCAAGTCTTTCACTTGATGGAAAGCAAAGAGACCAAAAAAACGGAAGTGACTGGCCCAGTCATACGAGCCAGCCAGCTGTCGAGCCAGGATTTGAAGGGTCGAGGCTGCAGGTTCAGTGTTCTTCCCACCTGGCCATCACTTTTTCCGCCATTTGCAATATGTCATACTCCAGTCTCTCAATCTCATGTTTTGCTCCCTGGTAATCTATTGGTGAAACACACTGGAATTGGACAATAACGTTAATGATGCTAATAGCTTCTAACATTTACATAGAGCCTCCTGCACGCCCGGGACCATGTGTGCTGAGCACTTTACAACTGTGATCTCATCTGATCTTCACACTAACCCTGGGATGTAGGTACTATTGTGGCTCCCACTTTACATGTGAAGGCACACATGAGGCACACAGAAGTTAAGTGACTTGCCCAGGATCACACAGCTAGGAAGTCCAGGAGGTGAGATTTGAACTCGTGTCTTCTCTGCAAAGATAGAGGCAGCTTTTTCTAACGGGCTTACCACAAGGCTGGCTTTGGCAACACTCAGTGAATTCCTTCTCTTACATTCACTCAGTATTAAGCTCTGATTTTCACCGTGCTTACGCTTCAAACCAAAATGTATTCTATATTTAATCCATTTTATTCACTAGCTTTTTTCTGACAAAGACACAGTTGTTAATGCAGTTGGAGCATCCCACGACATCCACCTTCTGAAGATAGACAACAGAGAAGATGAACTAATAACCAAGGTCACCAACTGGTGCACAGCTGTGGTAGATAAGGTAGGTAAAGAATGGTGGGTCAAGCCTTGTTTCTTGATTACAGACCAGAAAGAGGGACTGGAAGTTTACCTAGAAAGTCATACTGATTTAGCATCTTCCACCTCACCCCTCGCCCTCATAGATAAAAACATCAAGACACTGATTTTCAGCTTACCAGTGACCATGTTTCTAACTCCTCCTCAATTCCATAGAATTGAAGAGATTAGAACATTGTTAAGAAAAAGGGTCACTCGTCCTCTGTGCTTTTTCATCAAAATATAGAAGAAAAGTATTAATCATGTAACATTTTTATCACTTTTTTTTGTCAAGAGTATGATAATTTTGTAGCTTTTTCTTTTTAAAGTTTATTTATTTTTCATGTTCAACATTCACTTCCATAAGTTTTAAATTTTCTCCACCTCGCTTCCTATCTCCCTCCCCAAGACGGCATGCAATCTGATACAGGCTCTATACATACATTCCTATTAAACATTCCTATTTTCACATTAGTCAAGTTGTATAGAAGAATTATAATGAATGTGAGAAACCATGAGAAAGAAAAACAAACAAAAGAAAACAGTCTGCTCCGCTCTGCATTCAGACTCCACAGTTCTTTCTCTAGAGCTCCATAGCATTTTCTACCATGAGTATGAGTCCTTTGGAATTGTTTTGGGTCCTTGTATTGCTGAGAAAGAGATAAGTCTATCAAAATCAGTTATCCCACTCTGTATCAATCAATCACTTCTTTCTTCCTCAACTGGACTCACATACACAGAGGCTTTTAACAAGGAATTTTAAAAGGAGATCATTCTTTGGTTTCATATCCTTAGGTTCATAACGATGAACTGAATAGGAACCGAAAACGAGTGAAGGAAATCAATCAGTATGTCGACAATGTGCAGACTGAACTGGACAGCTTGGATTTTGGTGACCTTATGGATTAGGTGAGTCTTCACACACAAAACGGTCCCCTTTTCTTTTCAGAAAGAAATACTGATTAGGGCCCAAACTCTGGTAATGTGCTTGAATGACAAGTGCTGACAGCTATTGTAAAGATACAGTTACCTAAGTTTTTTGGTATTTTCCCCGTGAGAAGTTCCAAAGGGTAGAAGGCTTATTTTATTGCATTAAAATGTATTTAGATTTGTGAAAAATAAAGACAATAATCGAGCCAAAGTACGGATCACTGTATCAGGCAGGTCCAACGAGACCATGTAGGGGTCAATGGCTCCATTCACACTGGAGCCCTCTGTTGGCCATGCAAGTTACAAGTTTGATATTAGAGGGGATTTTCTCCTTCTAGATCAGTGGTTCTCAACCTGTGGGTCACGACCCCATTGGGGGTTGAACAACCCTTTCACAGGGGTCACAGGGGTCGCCTAAGACCATCGGAAAACACCTGTTTCCGATGGTCTTAGGAACCGAGACAGGGGGCTCTTCTATCTCCAGGTGTGTCTGCCCACATGCAGACATGCCCACATACGAATATTAAAGGGTGGGGGCATTAGGAAGGTTGAGAACCACTGTTCTAGATGAAAAGAAGAGCCATTAGAATAGCAACCAGCCACTTCTTAGTACAGACAGTCCTTGCTTTATCTAAGTGGCCTATTCTGCGGACCTCTACGGAAAGCAATTTTTATGTAATGTGAATTTGCCCATGGACATAGGGAAAGGAGGGCTAGAGGGAGTCAGCAAGTGGACCCCATGGAGGGTGGGGGCTGGCGCATAGTTCAAGGAAAAGCGGGGGCTGAAAACAGAGAAACGAGATCAGGAGGAGAAACGTCTGGGGCCTGCGGCCTGGGGCCAGCCACGTGAGGACCTGGCCAGAACCCTGAGGAGGAACATGCACAGGGCTGACTGTAACAGCAAGCACCCCAGCATACCCAGGGCAGCTACTAGCACAGGTTCTTAGATCTGCTTTTCTAAAGGAAAGCAACTCAAAATGGGTTAACAATCTTACTTTAATCAAACATATCATTTA
>JAQQSV010025234.1:0-10005 GCA_028646515.1 Pseudochirops corinnae | reverse complement strand
TTCTCTTGCTCCACCCCTTCCTGCTACATCAGCAAGCTCAAGGGGCGTGGAAGATCTTCAAATCCTAGTATCGTTACACCTTCCAAAGTCAAGTCCTACTCCCTGGCTTGTATCCTCAACAGCCCAGCGGGACTCTAGGGATCAGCATGGAATGGTCCTTCCTTCATTTCTTGCCTGGATACTGTTTTCTCAAAAGATTTTCCCCAAGCCTCTCAGCCTTTAACATCCATTCCTTTCAGATTACTCCTATCAGCTCTATGTATCTTGTATCTATCTAGTTATTTACATGCTGCCTCCCCAATTAGATTGTGCATTCATTGAAGGCTGTCATTGGTTGTTGTTTTATGTTTGTTTGCTTGGCCTTTCTTTGTGTTGCCAGTACTTAACAGTGCCTGGCACTTAGCAAATGCTTGCTGACTAACTGAGATCAACAAAGTGAAAGATCAGCAAAGAATCTGCAAGAGATAAAACCTCTCCACCTCCAGGAAATGCTTATTCAATCATCCTTGGGTCTGACTCTGCATGACCCTATTTGGGGTTTTCTTGGCAAAGACAGTGGAGTGGTTTGCCATTTCCTTCTGTAGCTCATTTTACAGAGGAGGAAACTGAGGCAAACAGGGTTAACTGTCTTGCCCCGGGTGACTAAATACTGCTTGCACTACTTAACCCAATGAGCAACTGGAAAGAAAGCCCTTTACAAAATGTAAAGCACTACATAAATGCAAGCTTCATGTGTCACGCCCTCCTCTGTTCAAAGTCCCAGTGTAATTCTAGAAAACAACACAGGTAGAAAGGATTTATAATATGTGGGTTATAAATATGTAGCTTTCATAAGTGACAATACATATCCTGACAGTTTATAGGTGGACCTTAGATTCATTTTGTCTAACTAAGATAAGGAAACTGAGACCCAAGAGGGTAATTTGACTTGTAAAATATTATTCAGTCAGTTAAGGGCAATGAAAATAGGTGTAGAACATCTTCTTCATAGACTTTACTATGATACTCTTACTGATTCTATACTCCAACTCTTTTTCCTTGTGGGTCATCTGTCACAGACTTTTCCCTTTGTTTTTATGTCTGTCATCTCACCTTCTCAATTAGAAGCAGCATCAGGGCCTGATATATAGCAAAAACTTGATAATTTTTTTTAATGATGAAAATAAATGATTGAAAACATTAATATAGGCAGAGAACTGGTTTTTTTTTACAAATTTTTGCAAAAAGTCTGAAATAAAGACTCTCATACCAGTATTATAATAAGAAAAATTGAAGCTGACAGAGAAATGACTAACTAACCTTAACTGCTCATTGTGATACAGTATAAAATTGAGCTGGCAACTCTTTACTGTGTCTCTTGAACAAATCATTAGAAAACAGAGCTAATGGGTAGGCATGCATTTCCCTTCAGATTTAGAGTTCTTAAGAGTTTCCTTTAAAATCTGTATTTATTTCTTTTTCATTTTTTCTGTAGACTTAAAATTATATTAGTCATTATAAGAATCAAACTTGGTCCAAAAAGAGACTTTTTTCTCTTTATTGCAGGGGTAGGGAACTATGGGTATAGAACACTTCATATAACAGGAGACTTTCAAAATGTTGGTGAGTTTTGCTGGACTTTTAAAATCTTAATTGTTTTAAGAGATGGCTATCTGTTCATCAATAAAGTCCTAGGACATGGGGATAGAAAAATATATTTCTAACAACAAATAATAGGAAATGATGATGAGCTTTTTAGAAAGAATATTTGGTTTACTATTTCAAAAACCTGCAATTTCTCTAAGAATAGTCTCTTCACTGATTGATTACAGCCTTGCTCACTAAATGATTTTTGAGAGTTATTATGGTCAAAAAAATCTTCACCATGTAGTGATTTATGTACTCTGAGGTACTTTATACCAACTCTTTCTCTCTCTTACAAGATGAATCTAGTGGGCCACAGGTCTGACTCTTGTGGGGAGAGCCTAAGGCCCCTCACTATCTAGAAGTTTACAACATAAATCTCTCCGATGTAACCAAGCAGGAAATGGAAAAGAAAGAGAACCACTTTGGCTGATCAGTGCCTTTTGAATGTACTCTGGTTCTAGTTCAGCCAGTCAAGCAAGAAGCTGTCTTTTTACCCGGTAGTTAGCTGACTGTAACCAGTTGCAGAATGTCAGAGCATATTCCAAATTGGAAAGCAGAGCATTTCCATTACATGTCATTTTGTCTTTCTATAAGCAATCGCCCTAATCTCTTCTATGTTCACTGGCAGCAGGCACATTATACTGAACACACTGAATTCCATTAGCCAGAACCCATTTCAATGTTATAACCAACCTGGTGCTAAGTCTCTCTGAACTTAACCTGGCTGATCCTAGGACAACAGACATAGTCTGTTACTGGCCCACTACAATAAAATTTTCTGATACCCTATCCCGGTGTAAAAGTAATTCTGGGCCTTTGAAAGCATTGCTAGTAGTGTGTAAGCTTTGGCAGGTACTATCAAGCAGGAAATATTTCAAGAATGGGCTTGTTAATGATTAGAAAAAAAAATTTTGATTAAAATTCCTAGGAACCTCTAGAATTCACTAAGTTTATCTTCTTGCCCCAGTGCAAGAACACTGTCCTATTTGCTAAGGTCTGTGTCTCAGACTTAAAGAAATTCTGGGATACTTTTCACAGTCTCTTATAACAACTCCTCAATGTTACAAAATCAACTATAATTCAAGGCAGTATGTAATACCGGGAAGGGGGTAATTCTGTGTTTCAGACTGAGGGATGCAAAGAAATGTAGAATTATTTAAGTAGAAAGGGAAAGTATAGACAAGGGGAGAAGGAAATATAGAATTGAATGAAGAAAGTATAGAATTTAGTAAGTAAAGATGGCTGCTGTCGTCTATGGACCTCCAACTTCTCTTCTTCCTCCCTCCTCCCCCTCCTCCTCTTCGTTCTCCTTTTCCTTCTTCTGGGTAAGTTTGCCCCTTTCTCATCTGTCTAGTAGCCCATTGATCTTGGATTCTCATCATATTGGTTCTGGACTTAATACAAACATCAGTTGGCTTAGTCTACTGCAGCTCAGAACTCCCAAGCTCAAGCAATCCAGTAGCCTATGACTCCTCAGTAGCAGGGGTTATAAGCATGCATTATGCCACTTAGCTTATAGCTTATAGAAAAGCTTATAGCTTCTTTTAGGATATATTATGCACATATCCTTGCATATCCTACATGAATTTGTTTGTAAGAGAAGAGGTTTATTAAATAAATCAATCAAATTAATGGGAACTCATCTCTATAGAGCCAAATCAATCAAAAAATATTTTAAGTGTGAAAAGGCATGACTGATGTATTAATTTATATTATATAGCTTTTTAGTTGTAGAAACTGCATTTTGTTTGTTAGCATTTAGAGTGATGCCATGTGTACAATAGATTTTCAGAAATGTAAAATTATGAAAATTTAAAAGAAATTATTGTAAATAAGAGGTCCATCTTCCTAAACACCACCAGCAATGACTGATGACTGTCTTCAACAGAGAGAAAAGCACAAGAGCCTAGAGAGTGACAGCATTATTACACAGATTACTTTTCCTATTTCTAGCTGAACCTTCACATCCATCACTGGAGAAACAATTCCTGTGCAGAAGAAGCCAACCCCACTACATGCCAACCAACTGCCATGCATAGGCAAGCAAGTTAGCTTAATGGAAGCAGCAAAGTACTCCAAGGAAATAACAAGAAGTAGTATGTACCAGGCAAGTCAAACTACTATCACCACTTTGACTACTATTTCCCCTCAGACCCTGAAGGTGATAGTCTAGGACCTTAAACCCAAAAGCCTTGTGAATAGCAATTTGTCCAATCACCTTTTCACAGCCATGATCCTGGGAAGCAACCCCTATCTTTTGAAGACCTAGAAAAGAAAGTTCTTGCCACCAAAGTCCTTGGCACTGTCAAAAAGTTCAACATCAGAAACTGATGTGATTTTATCATTGGAAATCACATTAAAGAAAAGGCATTACTGTCTGCTTTGCTACTGTACCCTAAAGACTATAGGATTTTCCCAAATGATCTGAGTTCTTCCCCCTTTGTTGTCGCCCCCATGAGTATGTGAGCTCCTGGCGCAGCCAGCTGGTGCAGTGAATAGAGCAGCTGCCCCAGAGTCAGGAGGACCTGAGTTCAAATTTGACCTCAGACACTTGACACTAGCTGTGTGATCTTGGGTGAGTCATTTAACCTCAATTGCTTTGCTTTCCCCCCTCCAAAAAAAAAAAGAGAGAGAGAAAGAATGTGAGCTCCTTGACAGCAGGGACTGTCTTATTTTTCTATTCATATTCCTAGTGCTTAGCACAGTGCTTTGCACATAATAAGCGCTTAATAAATGCTTTTTAAAAAACTAATTCTTCCATTCACAATTGATAACTTATTTGACCCCTTTGTTTACTGGCTAACTTCAAGTTCTTTCTTGCCTTTTAATAATTATGTGACAGGCAGCTAATTATAATATTTTTATTAATATTTTTAATTGCTTAGTATAAAAAGGTTAGCTTTTCCTCATTTTCTATGTATCAATTAATAATTTTTTTATCTAAATAACCAGCAACCTTGAATTTATCAGACCTATCAGATATCCTTCTCAACCCTAGCATTAAGCAGAATTCTTCCTGTTATGTAGCTGTGTTTAATCTGCAATATTATTTAGTATTTACAAAAATAATATGTACTAAGAACTTGGAGACTAGTTTTCAATCCCTTGTCATGGTAGAAAAACCTGCAACAAGGCTTTCAGATCAATCATAGGTGAGATTTAATGTGCTTACATACAGTTCCCTTCCCCTCCCCCCCATTATTTGATTATATTAGAGTATTCCTTCTTTTTCTGAATGATATTAAACTTGGGATATACAAGGATATTCTTCCGTAACCGAATGTTGTATATTTAGAAGATCTAAAAGTCATATTGAAAAAAAAATAGCTCATGAGTTACATCATAATACAAGCATATTACTTACTGAGTTCAGTGCTATATATACTTTTATGTTTCTTTATTGTCTTTTATCATAAGATCTGAGAAAACTCTGCAGACAGTAATTAAGTTTCTTTATGATGTAATATATAATACTTTTGACAAGTAGAAAAACTAAATCATAGTAAAAGCAGCTTCCTCAAACTAACAAAATGGATAGACACCTAGGGAATAGATGTTGGATGTTGGATGTTGGACCTAAGCTAGCTATTAAAGTTATTCTTAAATTTAGACTATTTTAGGAATAAGTCATCTGTATATATTACATACTATAAATTATGCTTGTAAACTTAGAGTAATTATTTGAGTAAATACTGAGCATCAAACATTAAAGAAAGGTATTTACAAGATATTTCTACTATTGTAAACTTCATTTTAAAGCAATTTATGAAAGAGTGGTATATGTGAATGTTAGGCATTTCACATAGTCCATTGTGATTTTATTAATATTTTATATCAAATGCTCTGATATTTTAGACTATTGCAGGACTTCAGAAAAATGTTGAAAAGTTTGGCTAGTTTTCCTCCCAAAAAGTTTGTGGGCATTTCTTATAGCAATCCTAGTTATAGTTCTAAAGTTTGATATATTTTTATTTCTAAAAAAACCAATAAGTCTTTAACCACTTAAACAAATTATTTATATGTTAGAAAAATGGAGACTTTTTTTTTTTTTTTTTTTAGTATTTTTGGGGCAGGATCCTGAATAAAGAAACAGAGGTGCTGGGTACTCCTTGAACTTGGGATTGCACTAATTTTTCTGTCTCCCTGGTAATGGCAAATGGACTGGGAGATGAGTGACGTGATCCAGAAGAACCAGTTTTACAAGTGATTCTTGTCCATTATTTAAAGTGCCACAGAAGCAAGCAAACAAAAAGCAAACAAATATACTTGGAATATAATTACATATGCTATTACTTGTTATTCAACATATACAAATGTCATATTCAAGGTTGGTCTGGTCCTATATTGACTGAGCTTCTTGTTATTGACACCTAGTCTCAAGAAAGTACAAATGAATATTATTGTATTGGTTCCTATCCCCCATTTTAGAGGACTATTGCATTTCCACTGACAATCCACAGTGACCTTCTACTCAATAACTTCTCTTCCTTGAGGATTTTGAGAAGGACATAAAGAGTCAGACAGGCCAAATACACCAGCCTCTTACTTATCGTAATCCGGAGCCAGGTTATTGACTGATGCCTGTGACCCGGGTGGAGGCATTCTGCCTGACCTGATGATTTCCACTTAAATAATCCAATGGACTTTGTTCACAGTTTTAGAGTATATAATAATAACACATTTACATTCTACCTTATAATTTGTAAATATAGTTGGAAAATACTTTTTTTTTCATTTTATTATTGCTCTAGGTAAGGTAGATAATGTTATTTCCCTTTTACAGATGAGGAGATGGAGAGTCAGATTGACTTGTTTAAGGTCAAATAGCTAATAGTGACAGAACCAGGACTTTACCCACATCTTTCAATTCTAGATTCATTGCTCTTGTCACTATACCACTCTGCTAAAGGACACTTTATGGCAAAGTAACTGATAACCTACAGATGTTCCCTTTATCCTTGAGGCTTAACTTATGCCTTAGGACAGCTCAAGGATACCTGGTAATTCAGAAACATTTCATGATAAGACTCTTGCACTTTAGTTTCTAACTATTAACATTTTCTTTATGGTGACAGACTTTTGAGATTTCTTTCCCTGATTTGGGGACAGAAACATAAGATTTCAAGCTTAACCATTTAAGTCTAGAAAAGCTGTTATGGAAATAAAGATAGGATCTTTTCTATAAGATTGAGTAGGTATATATAGTACATCTTGAGCTCCAAGGGAGGAATTGAGTTTATAGAGGTTGGAAATTGTTTGATTTCATTTATATTCTTGTTTATATCCAATCCACAATAAAGGTAAACCTACTGTTACAGTGTATAGGAGGACAAAAACTATTGTCAATGTTTAGATATCTATTTCTATACATGCACACATATTAATGCATCTTTATGTTTATAGACATATAACAAATTTAAATATCTGATAAATCTATGAATGATAGCAATATAAGGGAATGTATGAAAGGTATATTGTTTCCAAAACAGTAACACCTGAGAGGGCAAATGCTACCATGTTTATATTCATCCCTTCTCTTTCTGTTGTAAGCCCTGTGCCAGAGGCACCTACAGCTGAAAGAGTTGCTTTGGCTCCTGTCTTTTTTGCCCTGTGTAAAACACCTTCACTAGATAGCTCAAAAGGCACCAATTCCCCCTTGCAAACATGTTGGCCACAGTGTGTCAGAAAAATGTTTTATTAAAAGGAAGCAGAAGCTACCTGGGTTCCTTCCACTCTCCCCACAACAACATATACGGATCAGTGGTATTTCACAATGGTATTCTTCCCATCAGGAAACACAAATAAGCAGATAACATTGTCTCGTATCCTTTAGGGGATAGGAAAGAATTTTCTTAGGATTTCTCCCTTTTGGGGAAAGGCACATAATAATAGCTCAAAATTTATAAAGCATTTCATGGTTTACAAAATGATGTAACAAGATTATGAGGAATGTAGCACAATATGATTTCCATTGCACAAAACTACAGACAACAGTTAGTGATAATCTCAGAAACCATCCTGTTGATGAGGTGCCTCTGAATATTTTGGGATGATTTTATAATTTTGAAACATTGTTGTAACTTCAGTCTTGTGTATGTACCACCAGTTTGTGAAATCAGTTTAACTCTGTCCCTTCCCTCCCCCCACAACTGTAAAGCATTAACTCTGTGCCTTCCCTGACCCCAGGCTAGAGGTATTTCCTCTGAAACCATTAACTCTATAGCTATGATAACAAGAATCTTTTAAAGGCACTACCTCCTTTTGTTCTAGTAGCCGGCCAAAACAAGACTCATCCACTTGCAGACTGGATAAGGTACTTCTTAAAGGAATTTGACCTCGAATCTGACCGCTGGTTGACTTTATGACGTTTCAAGGCAAAAAACCACACCTTCTCTGTAGCCCCTCCCGGATTTCTACCAGTGAATTATGGGCAAAACGCATGAGCAGTTAATATGAAAGGTGCGTGTTCCTTTAAGTATTAGCCACTCCCTGGCTCCTCCCAGGTCCCTCCCTAACTCCACTTCCGTATACCTAATTAGCCTAATGAACCTATGACTGACAGTTTTGTGTCTTTAAAAACTGTGTCTCTAAACCCTGGTCTTTGCAGGCTATCTGCTCCCTGAAGAGCATCACACTTTGCAGGCTTTCTCTGACCCCTCCCCCCCTTGCACCTTGTGAGCTTTTTCTAGCAGGTCTCCTTACCCCACCCCTTTTGCCCTTGTGTAACAATAAACCCTTGTAACTCTGCCAAGGACAGCTGAGTCCAGTAATTCTTTTTGGAAGCTGAACCTAGAAAGGATTTCTCAATAGAAATCCCCCCAGAACTTCTCCCTCTTCACTGTCAAACCTTTATCCGATATTCCTGACACCTCCACTCCCACAAGTCTATGCTTGAAGTCTCTCCAAGATGGTGTCTTTCTGGATGTGACCTGCTGACACATATTACCCATTCTACTTTCTAATAGTGCTGATTGGAAGTTTTTCCTTCTATCATGAGCAAAACCATCCACATTTCTACCCACTGCTCTCAGTTCCTTCTGGGGCCAAACAAAATAAGTCTAACTCCTCTTCTTCATGATAACACTTCAAATGCTTGAAAAGAGTTATTTCACCCCCATAAATCTTTTCTCTTTTAGGCTGAACATCCCCAGTTTCTTCAATTAACTCTCATGTGTTGTTATTACTAACTTGTTTTTTAGTGGTGTTCAACTCTCCATGACCCCATTTGGGATTTTCTTGACAGAGATTCTGGAGTGGTTTGCCGTTTCCTTCTCCAGCTCATTTTACAGATGAGGAACTCAAGGCAAACAGGGTTAAGTGAGTTACCCAGGGTTACACAGTAAGTTTCTGGGTCCAGATTTGAACTCATACAGATAAGTCTTTCTTACTCCAGGTCCAGCATGCTATCCATTGCACTACCTAGCTTCCTGACTCTCATATGACATGATGTCAAATTCCTTCACTATTTTGGTTTCTACCCTCTGGATGCTTTCTGGTTTATCAATGCCATTTGTAAAATGTGGTGCCCAGAACTAAACATAGTACTCCAGATATGGTCTGAGTAAGGCAAAGTACCAGAGATTATAATTTCCTTTTTCCTGTGCACCATCCTTTTCTTAATGCAGACCAAGTAATATTACTGCTTATCTCTCTTAATATATGGTGGTTTGCTAGTAGAGTAGAAAGGTTGGTGGTTTTGGAATCAGAATAGTTTACTTCAAATCTTTGCCTTGCCATTTGTTATGTGATTTTCAGCAAGTTATTTAACCTCTTTGGGTCTATTTCCTCATTTATACTCATCTGGAAAATGTGGGGTTAGACTCGTTGACCTTTAAATTCTTTTTCGGTTCTAGATCTAGAGCTATGACCCTGTGAACATATTACCTAGGGTATGAGATCTCCTTTGTTCTGGAAACTGTCCCTTAATGAATGCAAACTAGGCTAACATTAGACATAGAAGTCTTTTGCATAAATTTTTGTTTAGTTATGCCTCCCCTATCTTAAATTTATAAAAATATTCTTTGAAACTCAAATATATACAAACAAAGCCAATGTAACCAAGATTAAGAGGGAGGTGGGAAATTGGGAAAGAATATTTACAACCAATGTCTCTGATAAAGGCCTCATTTCCAAAATTTACAGGGAATTAAGTCAAATTTACAAGAATACAAGTTATTCCCCAATTGATAAATGGTCAAAGGATATGAACAGGCAATTTTCAGAGGCAGAAATTAAAGATATCTTTAAGCATATGGAAAAATGCTCTAAATCACTATTGATTCGAGAAATGCAAATCAAAACGACTTTGAGGCACCACCTCTCACCAGTTAGATTGGCTAAGATGACAAAACAGGAAAATGACAAATGCTGGAGAGGATG
>JAQQSV010025233.1:0-10005 GCA_028646515.1 Pseudochirops corinnae | reverse complement strand
TAATAATAATAATAATAATAATAATAATTGCATATATATAGATATATATTTATAGCATTTGATTATGGAACTTTTTAGATTCTAGATTCTTTCTCTTCCTCTCTGAATTTAAGTTTTCTTAATGAGTTGTTACCTTTTCACAAATTTTTGTCAAAGCATTTCTCTTTAGTGAACACCAGGACACTTAGGTGGCAGAAGACACTGGATGACTTCCCAGTCAGTCAACATGCATTTATTAAGTGCCTGCTGTGTGTTAGGCACTTTGCTAAGCACTGAGGATACAAAGAAAGGCAGAAGACAGACCCTGCCCTCAAGGAGCTCAGAGTCTTATGGGCAGACAACATTCAGACAACCAGGTGGGAACCAATGAGGTGCCAGGGTAAAGCAGAGATAATCAGTGAGAGGAAGGGACTCCATTTAAGGACCAGAGACCTCAAAAGTCTCTAATTGTCAGCTTTAGGAAACGTCATCTTCAATCCCCCTTTTTTCTGAGCTTTTCCTTTGGCTTAACATAAAGTTTTCTCTTGTAGTATAGTACTGACCTATCTGAGGTATATATGCTTGTTATCTACAGTGGTGAGGCCTTGGGAGGGAGGGAGGTGTTCATCTGGGATTCTTGATGAACCACCTCCCCCCAAAATAATCCATGTGATATGGGGCAGCTAAAGGGCACCATTGTACACAGAATGCCAGGCTTTGAGTCCGAAAGACTCATCTTCCTGAGCTCAAATCTGGCCTCAGATGCATACTAGCTATGTGATCCTGGGAAAGTCAGTTCATCCTGCTTGCCTCAGTTTCCTCACCTGTAAAATGAGCTGGAGAAGGAAGCAGCAAACCCCTCCAGTATCTCTGCCAAGAAAACCCCAAATGGGGTCATGAAGCGTCAGACCCAGCTGAAAGGAAACAACAACCCATGCTCGGTTCCACAAACACAACGCTACACCTCCCATCTCTGTTTTAGGTTGGTTTTTGGTTTTAGGTTTGTTTTTTTTTAGAAAGAGCTTCCAGTGAGTTGGGGAGAAGGAGATGGACCGTGTGGTAACTTTGTTGCCTTGGCACTGGCTGACCCCACCCCCCCAGGCCTGGAATGCTCTACCCATCACCTCCATCTTGTAATTTCCCTGACATCCTTTAAGGCTCAGTTCAACTCACCTTCCTCTGGAGATCTTCCCTGTACTCCCCCAAGCCCCCGCTGCTAACGCAGCTTTCATATTACCTATGTATAGCTTGTACATGCATAGGCACATATTGACCCGTCTGTCTTCCTCAACAGGCTGTGGGTTCCTTAAACGCAGAGGCTGGGGAAGGGGGTTGGTTTGCTTTTAGCCTTTCTTAGCACCCCCAGTACTTGGCACAGTGCCAGCACACAGCAAGTGTCTAATGAATGCTTTATTGACTTACTGACTGAAGGAATTGCCAGGCCTTCAGACTCTGAGTGGCTTCATTTGCATAACGAAAAGTGCTCTTAAAAACAGACCCAGGAGTGTCAGCAAGAGCCCCTTTCAGGTTTTTTGTGCCCAATCTGTAGTTTATAAAGGGTGTGAGACTTTGGGTCTCATGACTTCCCTTGTTGCAAATGAATGAGTTAGGAAATTCAGCTGAAGATTAGCCAAAATAATGAATTTGCCCCTGGGCAGGGATGGCATCAGAGAGAGTTGGATGATTTTTTAAATGGGCTACCCCAATAGATGCTGCTAGAGAACCAAGTCATTCACCTTGGAGGACTAGACTCAGCTCTGCCAAGGACTGGCTCTTCACTTCTCCCCTCGTGCCTCTTGGAGAGTGCAGCAAGGGATCATGAGATCAGAGATGTTTGAGCTAGAAGAGACCTCTGAGAAAACTGAGGCCCAGAAAGGTAATGTGATTTGGCAGAGTCATATAACTAGTATCTGAGGCAGGATTTCAATCCAGGTCTTTCTGACTCCAAGTTCAGCACTCTATCACTAAATTACAGTACTTCTCAAAAATCATCTCTCCCTCTGCACCATTGGCAATGATGTCTTGCAGCAGGAGCATATGGCTGTAGAAGACATATAGAGATTCTACAAAGACTGAAGGGCAAATTCAGAGAAATTTCTTCCTGAATCTCAATATTCTTTGAAAGGGAAAGATGGAAGAGAGAAAGCCTAGCAATTGGTGCAGGAGGACAGCCAGAGAAGACGATGAAAAGAGTCTCTAGATTATGGTACCAAAGCCTGGGATTCTACTGAAAAGATGGCAGCCCCAAGATTCCTGCTCGTGCTAGAATATGGGTTCCCATTTTTCCTAAAACAATATAATAGTACTTTAGATCATGATCTCTACTGAGCTGAAATCTGGAAGGAGTTAAGATCACAGCTAAGGATCAGAGACATGTACCCAGGTTAGAAGCAGGGCAAAAGGTTCAGTGGAACCAATTACCCAAGAGAGATGCTACGACCCCTGAAAAACACCCCATGGACATCACAAGAAGCTAGGATGAGTGGGGAGCGGTTTGCAGGAGTGGGAATGTTGCCTTGGTCAAGCGCGTTCGCTGCTTTGTATGAGTGTTCACTCCTCCCATCGATTTTGCATTTTTGGTAAAGGGCACCCCAGGTTGATGAGGGGATATGTTTTTTATTCCTGTTCTCACTACACCATCTCAGTAAATGCCTTTGCTTCCAGCTTTTCTTCGTCCTCTGATTAACAATTAAAGGTAAACACATGGGGAAGAGGGAAGGGGCTCATGAACTGTGGTTTTAGGAGTGTATCTTGAACTTGGGGGTAGTGTTAATCCATCTTGTGAATGGGGGTGGGGGAAGATAAACACACTTCATTTTCCCTTCTTAGCTGAGCTCAGCGCTCTCCGAGGTCCTGGCCAGCTTGAACATTCCCTGATTTCCTACCAAACGCAGGCAGTTTTCCTTGAAGTCCCAGGTGTCACATTCTAGGCCTATTAGGCTCCATGTGATGTATTATTTCTCATTCCCAGCTTCCTCTGATTTCCTTCTTCCCCATCTCAACTTCTTCCAGTTTGGCTTCATTTGTTCCCTACTCACTTCCTGAGTCATGGAATTCTTGAGATGAAGAGAAGCTCAGGGTCCCTCTAGCCCACCCCATAGCCCACCCTCTACAGTAGAACCAACAGGCCTCTACTTGAAGACCTCCAATGAATGAGAGGGAACATCCCACTGCCACAGGTGGGCCATTTCAATGGTGGATGGGTCATGTTTCCTGAGGTTGATCCTAAATTTCTCTCTTTGCAAATAATGTCCATTTGTCCTGCTCTTTCTTTTCAAATCAAACCAAATGAGGCTAATTTATCTTTCCTTTTGCTATTGTTCAGTCATTTTTCAGTCATGTCTGACTCTTCTTGACCCCATTTTGGGTTTTCTTGGCAAAAATACTGGAGTGGTTTGCCATTTCCTTCTCCAGCCCGTTTTATAGATGAGGAAACTGAAGCAAACAGGGTGAAGTGACTTGCCCAGGGTCACACAGCTAGTAAGTTAAGGCCAGATTTGAACTCAAGTCCTCCTGACTCCAGGGCTGGTGTCTTGGAATCTTTTGGCCAACTACATTGTCAATGGTTTTTCACTCTAACAAGCTCAGTGAGCTTGGACAAGTCACTGCCCTCTCCAGATCTCACTTTCCCCACCTATAAAATGACAGGGCTGGGCTAGATAATACCTATGTGTCCTTTTAGCTCAGAAAACTACAAAAGCTTGTGAGTCCCATGAAGGCAAGAATTTCAGGTCCTTAAAGACAATGGAAATAGCAGGACGCAGCGAAAAGACCTCTGGATTTGAAATCAGAGGATCTGGGTTAAAATCCCACTTATACCCCTTGCCTATATAACCTTGGGCAGGTATCTTCTCTGAACAGGTGCCAGTTTCCTTGTCTCTTCTTTGCGGGGCTGAACTAGGTGGCCTCTCAGGTCCATTCTACCTCTCTTATCTATGAGCCAATTATAAACATCACATTTCCTCCCAACACACACACACACACACACACACACACACACACACACACACACACCAAGAAGCAAGGGATTGTGATGAGGTGCAAGCTCTGGGAGCCTCCTTGAGCTCTCTTTGAATCTTTGAGTTACAGGCTCTGGGAACCCCCTTGAACTCCCCCTTGATGAGGCATTTGCAGAGGCCATAAGCCTTTCATTGTGGCTGGGCCCAAACCTCTGTTACTAGCCTAGCCCTCCATTGTCCATCTACTTCCCACCTTTGAAGCTATCAAAACATCAATCCACCCTTGAACTGGCCTAGCCCACCATTGTCTGTTGGCTCCAGGTATCCTCCAACAACTTCCCACCCTTAATCACTCATTGACCTCATTAACTCCCTCCTGAAGACCTTCCCCAAACTTCTCTTCCAGACTACCCCTAGATTCCTCCCACAACCTCAACATCCCTTCTTGGCCCCAAGTGTGTGAGAGTGCCATAGAATGACCCAGGACAGACTTACTCTGTGACAGACTTACTCTGTCCTGCTTGCCCAATGCAAGCATCACAGATACCGAGGCTCCTTAAGAGTTTACCCAATATGGTGAACTTTTAATGAACTTTTAATAAACTTGCTTTTCTTTGGCTGAGAAGACTTAAATCGAATTAATTCAGCAGGACCTGGCATGTTGGTATTTGGGGGTCTCCAGAGCACCCCTAACCCTAACCACATCAATTGTGCTATATACATTGTAAATACTTAGTGCTTACGGATCCATTTAGATCAATGCAGAGTTTAAATTGAAGCAGAAGAAACATTTTCCCTTCACTTAGTGACATACTGAAGCCTGTGAAGGTCCCTTCAGGTATATTCATAAACTGTCCCCTCACTCCAGCATGAGGGAGGTCAAAAGAGCTTGAGGGAGGCATTAGCAGAGCTCCATGGGACAAATAACACAACCTCTGCCCCTCTCTGGACAGGACAATGAACCAGAGCAGGAGATTCCAGAACCAGGCAGCCCAGGCAATGGCTCTTTGGGGCAGGGGAAGCCCCTGGCCTTGGCATCAGGAAGATTGAATCCCACATCTACTGAATCCTAACAGTATGGCTCTCTCAGCCTCAGTTCCCTCACTTGTAATAAAGGCAATGACAACCCTAAATACCAAGCTCATTGGGTTTTTGTGAGGTTGAGAGGAGCACTTACCTGCAAAGAGCTTTGCAAAATTTCAAAAGCAATGTAAGTGAAATGTCAGCTATGATGATGAATCAGAAATCTTTTGCAGGTTTGGAGCCCATAAGCCTGGGGTCATTGGGCCTCAGCCCATGCTTCATCTGCCTAGTTTATGCCCTACTCTTATGGAGGACTGAGTCTCAAAGACATGGGTCTTTTTCTCACCTTTGCTTTTTACTGCTTGTGTGATCTTGAGAGGCATTCACTACCTCTGGGCCTTCTTTCTGGTCTGGAAAATGAGGAGTTTGGACCAATGACCTCTTTCAGGTCTGACTCTATGATCCTGTGACCTAACCACAGTGCTTAATAGTTGATGCTTAATAAATGTTTATTGATTAATCAAATTAATCAAATCTGTCAGGAATGTCAATTACTGGATGAGTGACCTTGGATAAATCACATACCTTCTGGGCTTTGGT
This sequence comes from Pseudochirops corinnae, assembly GCA_028646515.1. NCBI lineage: Eukaryota > Metazoa > Chordata > Mammalia > Diprotodontia > Pseudocheiridae > Pseudochirops > Pseudochirops corinnae. The sequence goes on along the minus strand of JAQQSV010025233.1, from coordinate 4,444 downwards.
TTCACCCAAGGGATCAAAATATCCCAAAGGTTATTTCAAGCTCTTAATTCTATAACAGAGTCAGTCAGCTTTTAATTCTATAATCTAATCAGTCACCCAGCTAATAAGCATTTATCGAGTGCCTACTAAGTACCACACACTCTGCTAAGTGCTGGGGAAACAAAGAAGGGCAAAAAGACAGTTCTTGCCTTCAAGGAGCTTCCAGTCTAATGGGGGAGTGTTTTGAGGCAGGCCTCTGCCATAAGGGGGTCCCTCCTGGGAGGATGCGGTTTCCCTACTGACCCTTGCTTTCTCTGATTGGGCTCAAGGTGCCTTACTCCCCCCAGCATAGGTGTGACTGTCAATAGATTAAGTGCTTGTCTTCCTACCCAGCTTATATAAAAGGAAAGGCCTGTGGGCCAGCCAGAGACTTCATGGAAAACAAGCCCTTAATGACTTTGCGTGCTGAGAATAACATGTAAAACAGCAGGAGTCAGCTCAATTCTTATTGCAAGCAATAGGGAAGAGGGGGACAGGGAAAGGAAAAGGGAGCCCAACATACAGCTCGGGCACATGGACTAACACAGAATATAACTCATATAAGGTTGGCTCTGCCCTGGGGAGCATAGAAACATGGGTGCATTCAGCAGAAAGAAGATGCTCCAAAGTACCCTTCTGAGGGGAGTGTTGTTAGCCTCTGGTTTGGGGTAACCCCCTTTGTAGCTGGCTGAATCAGGGCAAGATATCATTTGGGGGGGGAGGTTTGTTATCATGGAAAAAAACCCAAGCTGGAAGTACACGAAATACTATTTGGGCGATACAGCTGTACCAAACCTTTGAAAAAATATTATTGGCAGTATTTTTCCAAGAGTATGTTCTATAAGCTTATAGCCTTCCTTAAGGGGAGATTGTCATGGTGGCCTCAAGACCATCAGGCCTAGTCTTATAATAATGGTTTCCATTCATGGATTCTATAAGGTACAACCTCCCTTAAGGGGAACCTGTCATGGTGGTCTCAAGACCATCAGATCTAATCTTAATAATAGGGAGACAACCTGCTATTTATAGACAAGCTTTTTATAGGATAAATTGGAGACAATCAACAGAGGGAAGGTTCTAGTCTCGAAGGGAATTGAGAAAACTGTATTGTAGGGGAGACTTTAGCAGAGACTTGAAGGAAGCCAGGAGATGAAATCAAGGAAAGATAATAAGCTCAGTTTTGGACATGCCAAGCTTAAGATGTCTGAGACGTCTGCTTCAAGATGTCCAACTGGCAACTAGAGATATGAGATTGGAGATCAAGAGAGAGAGGTTAGGGTTGTTCAACTGAATCTGAGAATAATCTTCATAGAGATAGTGGCTGCATCCCTGGGAATTGATGAGATCACTGGGTGAAGTGCAATCAGAGGAGAAGAGAAGCAGGTCCAGGATAAAGCTTTGGAGGGACCACTTATGGTTAGTGGATGCGACTTGGATAAAGATCCAGTAGTCAGACTGAGAAGGAGCAACAGGAGAATCAGGAGACAGTTGTGTCATGAAGACCCAAAGAGAGGATCCAGAGGAAGAGGGTAATTGACAGTGTCAAAGCCTGCAAAGAGGTTTTCTTTTTAAAAAAGAAAGGATGAGGGTTAGGGAAAGACTCTTAGATTTAGCAGTTAGGAGCTCACTGGTAACTCTGGGGAGAGTGGAGAGCAATCCAAGATTCATCATCCTCATTATTTAATGTTTATCAAATTCCTACTCACAAGTCAAATTAGTTGATACTAGTTAAGTTGTGGTCACATGCAAGGAATATAGTGTCTCTCATAGTGCTGGCTACCCCCTTTCTGAGTAGCTAATTTGATGCTAACTGTGCTGACACAAATAAGAGGTGTCAGGGGCAGGATTTGAACCCGGAGCTTCCCTCCTCTTTACCCAACAACATGAGATCCCCTACTACACAAGACTGCCTCTCATTGTCTCCTAAATCATAACTTCCCTTTTATCCTCAGCCTGAGCAGAGGCTAACACCTTTTTTTTCCTGTTATTTAGCTATTCATGTATTTTACGGAATCATAGGAGTAGTCCTCAGATTTAGATCTGAAAGGGACCGTAGAGGTCATGCAGTCTAATCCCCTCATTTATAGATGAAGAAACTGAAGCCACAGGGTAGGAAATGACTTGGCCAAGATCGCACAGTCTATAGCAAAGCAGAATTTGCAGCCAGACCTTTGGACTCTAAATCTAGCAGTCTTTCCACTGCACCACAATTCCTCCTTCCTCTAGGACATTTTCTAGAATGGAGAAATAAAAAGATGTGCCTACAGTCTCACAGCAAGTAAAGGGTAAGAACTGAGATTCTATGGGGCAACAAGACAAGCCTAGTGTGTGCCAACATTTAACGCAGTCCCTGTCACATAGTAGGTGTTAATAAATGCTAGCTGCCTCGCTGGTGTAGTGGAAAGAAGGTAACTGGAGTCAGCTCAATGGCAATCTCCCAGAGGGCAGGCACTGGGCTTCTTATGGCTCTGTACCTCCTCTACTGCCTAGGACAGGACCATATATGCAGCAACTATCCATTCATTTCTGTGATTCCATGAACTGAAGCCCTGGTCCTTGGTCTGCATTCACATGCATTCTATGGCATGATGCCTAATCCCCTGCCAGAACAGTCCCATTGCATAGATGCTTGGCTTGTGATTCTTTCCCCCACATCTGTACTACTCTGAGGCAGCCTTGAAGAGTAAATCTGGAGTCACAGAACTTGAGTTTTTATATTTGACTTCTTAATTTCTGACCTGCCAAGGAAGCATAAAACAGAAAAGGTGGTAGTGAGGGTGTTGAGGAACCCATGCAGTATGGGTTCCCTGCCTACTATTCTGTATAATCTAAGGATGAACCCCAACTTGCAATGACTGAATACATCACCTATTCCCTGTGAGGAATTTGAATCTCCAAGCTGGTCACCTAATAGTTCATTAAAAATAAAAGTTTGTCATGGCTCTTCAGGAAATGAAGAGTCCTGTTTATTGCAGGTCTCAGCAGCCTGCCTTATTTTGCATAGGGCTGCATCTTTAATTAGTGGTCCTTCTGTAAGTGTCTGCAATTAACGCAGTGATGATTAATAAAATAACTCCTTCAAAGCTCCATTTAGCCAGCAGAACTGCACAATCAGGTATAATTAGTTCATCATTAATAAATCATGGCTGATTAACTAATCCGTTGATTGCAAACACAGTTATGGGAACAGCCTCCCCACCTGAGCACGGCTCATTTTTCTAAGCTGAACAAAATCTGGAGGCTAACAGGACAAAAAAAAAAACAGCTCTCCCCAAACTGCATTAAGCAGCAAATGGATTGGGATGATCAGGGGCACTTAAAGATGATGCCCACTTACAAGTCACTGAGCTGTATGAGCACCTGTCACTTCAGAGGGAAGGAGACTCACAATTAGATGTGGGTAGATTCTACCCCTACTCCCCTTCAAAGACCCTGGGAACTGTTTTCATGGTTCTTATAATTTTTTTAAATTCTCTGTTTGGAGTTTGAGGGCTTCAGAAAAAGGGAAGTAAAATGATATAACTGGAAAAAGAGTAAAAGAAGAAACTCTAGATGAAATGAAGACATGACTCTAGCATTCTCATTTCCACACCTTTGCATGAGCCATTCCACCATCTGGCATGCCCTCCCTTCCTCCTCTCCATCTATCTGAAGGCCATCCTTCAACACTCAGCTCAGGTCCTCCCTCTCCTTTGCAAGGGTTTCCCTAAATATCTCAGCCCACAGAGACCTCTGTGGACTCCTAATTGTTGGTTCCACTTGTTTGACACCTACGATATATGGCCTTGTCCATGTGTCCGTCCCTTATGTCCTCAGTTATAATGTAAACTCTTTGTGGGCCTGTGCAAGCCCAGAAGCCCATACTCCTTTGTGTTCATTGCTGTGCTTTGTCCATAATTAATGCATAATATATGTAAGGGATTGATTTTTTCAGCCAATCTCCAAGGATAAGATGACAGACCTCACCTGTGGGCTCCAAGTTTTGATCACAATTCCTACAAGAAGGTAAGTACTTATGTGACTGATTGACAGTTCTACTCCTGGCCTGCTGAATGACCTTGAGTGTCAAGAGGTACAAATGAAAACTAGGGATGTACAGTGAAAAAACCCCTTCCCCCATCTGAAAACCAGGCTAGACTCATCACCACATGACACTAGCATCTCTAGGTAACTCACTTAACTTTTTTGAGTCTCAGTTTCCTCATCTGTAAAATGAAGCAGTTGTACTAGATGATCTTTTCAGTTTTAAATCTGCGATCTTATGATCAATCCTTGACCTCAACATCATTCTCAACTCCTCCCCTCCTCCATGTGTTCAATTATCTTGCCATTTCCATCTCTACAAGTTCCCTCATCTCAACTCATGGTTGGTACCATCCTGATTGAGGCTCTTAAAACCTCGGGGGGGGGGGGGGGGGGGGGGGGA
>JAQQSV010025232.1:0-10006 GCA_028646515.1 Pseudochirops corinnae | reverse complement strand
ATGAGTGGAAGTTTGAGTATTCTATTATTTCTTGTTAATGATCGAGTTGCCCCATGAGTGGAAGTTTGAGTATTCTATTGTTCCTTGTTCTGAATACTGTGGCCACTGTAGTGAAAACCGTGTGGCCATTTTCTGTGATAAGCCTTGTTCTAAATATTGTGGCCACTGCAGTGAAAACTGTGTGGCCATTTTCTGTGATAAGATGTAATGTTGTGAATATTATAATGTTTTGAATGTTTGTCTTGATTTGTAATGGAATAAACAGAGTGTTCACTATATTTTGTAATCTGAACTCTAAAAGCTGTTCATAGTAGCATTCCTTTGGGAATCTGCTGGTGCTTGGCATTACAGAGCCACAAAAATATTTACACACATCAAGCTTAGCAGAGTTACAGTATTCACATACATTGCTGAAACTATCATTTCAATTCACTTTTTGTCTGAGAAATCAACACAAATCAACAAAGTGCTTCTCTCTGACAAAGTAACACTAACACAAGCCAACAGAAAGAGTGCTTTTGTCTGACAAAAGTAAGAGAATTCAACAGACAGAATGCTTCTGTCTGACAAAGTAACACAATCAACAGACAGAATGCTTCTCTCTGACAAAGTAACACAATCAACAGACAGAATGCTTCTGTCTGACAAAATAACACCAACACAGAATGATAGACCCAAGAACAGAGTGCCAACATCACAAACATCCTCTCAGTTCTGCTTGGTTCTAGCTCATGCTCAAGTTTTTATCTGCTTTGCTCCTTCCTGTTCCACTGTTCCTGTTGCATCCTTCCTGTTCCATTCTTTCGACAAATTTCTCCCACTGTGGTTTCCATATAATGATGTTAGGCATATTATGGGCACGGAAAGCCTCCAAACTCCCTTAGGCCTATTAAGGGCAACACAACGTATATTGTTTCCAACAAAGACTTGATATATTCACAGGTGAGGCTCAAAGGCAATTGAATAGCTGAAACAAGGAGCTAAATACTACTTTGCTTACCATACAATAATTGAAACAAGGAATAGAGTGTCATTTTGCTTGCCATTGCAATAAGTCACCCTGGGTTTTATCATAAACTCCAAAGTTCTTCAAAACACAATATTCCATTTTCTCCTCCTTTTTATTTGGGTACAGAATAGTTTTGCATTAATCCAGTGTCATTTCCTTTGTATTTTAACATATTTCTCCTGATGGCATGAAGAACTAGTTTCTGAACTGAATTGTTATTTTTAACCACTATGTGTCTTGGGGTTTATAGCCTTAGGCTTTTTTTAAGGAAGCAATATATGAATTATTTCAACTGGAATTTCCTTTTTTAAGTTTAGAATTTCTAGACAGTTGTCTTCTATCATATATTTTTTATGATGTTAAGGTTTTTTGTCCTGTCGTGGTCTTCTGAGAGATCTATGATCCTTAGGTCATTGAGTACTCTGTCTTTGAGTTAAGTATGCTTTGCCTGCATGATGAGCATACATTCTTTTAATATCTTTGTGTTTTCTTTTTGTTATTCTAGGTTTTTCTTCACTTCTGCATATCTGTATCCCCATTCTCTCATTCCTTCCATTGTTTCATGGAGGCTTGCCATTTCAGATTCAAATTTTTGTATTCTGTACATTATTTTTGCTCTGCAGCACACAGATTCTGTGGTCATAATTTTCATTCCTCTTTTAAGCCACTCAGGACTAGTGCATTTTGGTTTGATGATCTTTCTCACTTATTCTATTCATCAGTTTTCTGGCCCAGTACTGGCAGTTTGGAGCCAGCTTTCTCTAATACAAATAGTTCATATCTTTGTAGCATTAGTACTTCCAGCTTGCTGCCCCTAGCAGTCATTTTTAAAAAATGTTTAATTGATGTAGTAAAACAAGCATTTCCATAACATAGTACAATAAAAAATATGATTGCACATGAAATTGCACAACTGCTATGCACAACTTGCTATTCCTTTCAAAGATACAACAAAATTATCATGCAAACTTCTTTTTTTTCCTTTTTCTTTCTTCCCTCCCCTCCACCCAAGAGACATCTGCCATTAGACACAAAAATGTGTATATGTGTATGTAAAATTGTTATTTATATATATATATATGTATGTATATATAAATGTATGTATGTATATATATACATATATTTCTATTTATCAGTTCTTTGGATGTTGATAGTGTCTTTTCTCATATGTCCTTTATATTTAATTTGGGTATTTATAATAGCTAAAATAACTTATTCACTCAAAATTATTATTAAAACAATATTGCTGTTATTATATGAAATGTTCTCTTGGTTCTGCTCATTTTGCTCTTCATTATTTCATGCAAGCCTTTCCATTATTTTTTCTAAAATCATTAAGCTCATAATTTCTTTTAATTCTGTAGTAGTTCATCACAATAACATACCACACCTTGCTCAGCCATTCCCCAATTAAAGGGCATCCCCTGAAATTTCCATAAGGCTTTGCTCCTGAATGGCTATGGCCAAGTTGATTGTCAAGCCCAGGCAAACTTCTGCATCCTGGAGCCAGGGGCCTCCACAGCACTGGAAAGAGGAAGGGAGGACTGGGGTGAAGGGGTGGATTTTGATGCAAGTCTGTCTCGTGTCCTTGAGTCTACTAGGGCAACCTCAGGACTAGTAGTGTAGGAGGTAGACGAACAGTGTTGAATGAGTTCAGGTTCAATGAATGTAAGGTTCGGGAGTTTTTGGAATCTTCTTCAGATTCTAGTTATCCTAGAATTTAGAGATACGTTGAAGCTACTTTATCTGACGCATAATTTCTAATTTGGAGATGTCTGAGAGGTTATAGGGATCGGAGAAAGTGCCCATTCCGCCATCTCGTCACTCAAATGACCCCCGAATTGTGATATTGGCGGCTTATTTTAATGACAATATACAATGTAGCAAAAAAAAAAAAAATAGAACAATGGACATCAGAAAAGCATGCACATTTTGACAATAGCCAGGAGCTATGATCACAGGGCTTTTGCCAGGCTAACTCTATTTTGGGCAGATCATTATTATGCTAAGTTTTAGACAAGGCATTTTAAAAAGAGGTTTGATAAGTTGGGGAAGAGTGTCCTAAGAAAGGTATACAGAATGGTGAGGGGTCTCAGTCTCATGCCATACAAGGATGGGTTGAAGGAACTAGGGATATTTCATCTGGGTTACAACTATTTCCAAATACATTCAAACCTTTCAAAGGTATGTAAGAGGCATTAGACTTCTTTTATCTAGCTGCAGAAAGCATATTTAGGCACAATGAGCAGAACTTGGTGAAAGACAAATTTAGTCTTGATTTAGTCTTTAGACTTTCCAATAAATTGAGCTACAAAGTATAATGGGAGGCATTTGGCAGCAGTAGGCTTCCCTACCCTGGATGAATGACCTCTTGTCAAGGATTTTGTAAAAAGTATTTTTGGTTAGAGAGATGGCTTCCAAGGTCTGTTCCAACTCCATGATTCTGTTAAACACAACTAGAATTCAGCCTACATATATGGATAGCAGCATTATCAATAAAAGCCTTTTCTGTAACACAGATGCTATGTTATTACATAAAAGTTTCTGAATTCCCTTTCCACACTATCTACAGTACACTAATTTAGCTCGCAATGGAGAAAATGTCATAGAAAAGAAGGGAAACAAAGCTATGTTGTTTTTTTTTAAACTAGAGACACCAGTAGAAGGCTATAAATAAAGCCAATGACCTTAATTCAGACTGTGTTCTCTGGATATGTTTTTTTTTTTCTTTTTAAGGAAACTAAAACATAAAAAAAATAATGCTACAAAAACCTAAGTACATAGAAAAAATTATGCTGGAACATAGATGTGAATAAAATACTCATGATATGAAATAAAATATAGAAGAGTAGACTTTAAAGTACTTCTGGAGTTTTTATGGAGCAGAGACATCATTTAAAAATTATAATGGCCTACAGTAAAGGAAAAAAAAAGACATACAAAACAGGTGATCACTTGAACGCCACTGTGAGGGAATTAAACATACTTTTATTTTTTGACTCCATTTTTTTGTCTCCCACTCTCTGAATAGCCTGACCAGACAGGCTGACCCAGGCATGTTGACTCCCCCTGAGAATCCTCCTCTATGTCTGATTGTCTTAGTTCTGATTTTCATTCACACTTCTCAGATATTATGTACAGGACATATTGCTTCCCACCCCATCAGTCCTTCCCTACCAATTCTTTACAACCCTTCTATACAGACTGAACAACATGGGAGACCTCCTCATTGAGAAATGACAATGCCCTGCATGTAAGTTATGCATTTATAATTCAGCTGTAGGCTTGCACCAGAAGTAATGATATTTGATAAGAAATTACTTTATTTTATCAGCCTAAGTATAGTTATAAAGATAATTTTATATTTAATCTCCATGCTTTTAAGATCCATGTTACAAGAGCCCTCTGGGATAAATAAATTACCATCTTATACTCTTATTTCAATACATTTTCAAATTCTGTATCATACAGCACATACCTAAATGGTAAAGTTAGTTTTAGGTTTTTACCTCCATAAGTCAATGGATTAATCTTATCATTACGGCTACTCTTTGCATTGTGTAAATCGTAACTTTTCTATTTCTTCTCACTCCATGCCATTCTATTCCATGTATTCCATATGTTCTCAAAAAAAGGATCGACCCCATGCATTAGAATTTCCAGTGTGGATTTTTTAAAATCTAGGGGATACCATTGCAGCACCTTAACTCTGCTGTTATCCCTCACTTTTGTTTTGGCAGGCCTATTTACTTTTCTGGTCATATGACTTACCTTACTTCTGGTCAGTTACCCTACTTCTCAGTCAAAAGTCACTGTTGGTAACCTCCTGCAACATACTTATACCCAATAGGTTTTTCAAGCTATCCCAAGATTTATGGTCACATATGGCGTCAGCAAAAGAATTAGTATTGAAAAGATGAGCTTTTATGGCAGTCATTAGTTTATGATCACTTAAAGCAAAGCATTGTTTCCCAAACAGTTCTTTCTCCTTTTCAATTCTGTAGTGATCTCCGTCTCTCTCTGATGCCTTTCCAAAATAAGATGTGTGTTTTGAAGAATCAACTCAATAGGTAGCACATCAGTCACTAAATGTTGTGGTCTTTATAAATGTGTTTTTTTCCTCCAGTACATATGACTGCACTGACTTCTTTCTTTAAAAAAAAATATTTATTTATTTTTAGTTTTCAACATTCGCTTTCATAAGATTTTGAGTTCTAAATCCCCTCCCCTTCATCTACCCCCCCACGCAAAGACAGCACACAATATGATATAGGCTATACATATGATCATATTAGACATGTTTCCACCTTAGTCATATTGTAAAAGAATCAGAACAAAAGGGGAAAACCATGAGAAAGAAAAAAAAAAGAATTAAAAAAAGAGAAAATAGTATGCTTTAATCTGCATTTTGACTCCATAGCTCTTTCTCTGAATATGGATAACATTTTCCATCATGAGTCTTTTAGAACTGTCTTAGATCATTGTATTGCTCAGAAGAGCTAAGCCAAACAAAGCTGGTCATCACACAATGTGGTACTTACTGTGTACAGTATTCTCCTGGTTCTACTTACTTCACTCAGCATCGGCTAATGCAAGTCTTTCCAGGTTTTTCTGAAGTCCACCTGCTCATCATTTCTTACAGTACAAAAGTATTCCATTACATTCATATATCACAACTTGTTCAGCCATCCCCTCGATTTCCAATTCTTTGCCACCACAAAAAGAGCTTCTATACATAATTTTGTACATGTGGGTCTTTTTATTATCTCTTTGGGATACAGACCTAGTAGTGGTATTGCTGGATCAAAGAGTATGCACAGTTTTAAAGCCCTGTGGGCATAGTTCCATTTTGTTCTCCAAAATGGCTTGGTCAGTTCACAACTCTACCAACCACATTCCAGTTTTTCCCATTTCTCCAACATTTAACATTTTCCTGTTTTGTCATGTTAGCCAGTTGGATTGGTGTGAAATGGTACCTCAAAGTTGTTTAACTTGCATTTCTCTAATCAACAATGATTTAGAACATTTTTTTCATATGACTATAGATGGCTTTAATTTTTTAATCTGAAAACTGCCTGTTCATATCCTTTGACCATTTATTATTTGGGAAATGACTTCCATTCATATATATTTGACTCAGTTCTCTATATATTTTATAAATGAGGATCTTATCGGAGACATTGGCTGTAAAAATTGTTTTCCAGCTTTCTACTTCCCTTCTAATCTTGGTTGTATTGGCTTTGTTTGGGAATTTTTTTTTAATTTAATATAATCAAAATTATCCATTTTACATTTCATAATGTTCTCTATCTCTTGTTTGGTCATAAATTCTTTCATTCTACATAGAACTGACAGGTCAACTATTCTTTGCTCTCCTAATTTCTTTATAGTATCATCCTCTATGTCTAAATCATGTTCCCATTTTGACTTTATCTTAGTATACAGTATAAGATGTTGGTTTATGCCTAGTTTCTGCCATACTGTTTTCTAGTTTTCCAAGCAGTTTTTGTCAAATAGTGAGTTTTTATCCTAAAGTCTGGAGTTTGGATTTAATCAAACAGTAGATTACTATAGTCATTGACTACTGTTTCTTGTGTCCCTAACCTATTCTACTGACCCACCACTCTACTTCTTAGCCATGTGCTAACTTCTTTACAGAGACTGGATTTCATGGAGACTACTTTTTGAAGTTCCAGAGTGTGATACAATTAACACAAAATTATCTGTGAATAGGAGCATTTGGAAAACCTTGCTTTCAGTATAGAATTCCTCTTCTTGTTAGAACAGCCTTCATAAGACTGGCATGTATTTTTAATAAATGCACATTTGCTCATAATAAACTTTATTTGGCATTGATATGAAGTGGGTTTTTGAAGAAGTTAACTTGGTGGTCAGTCAGATCTGTCTTAGTCATATATAATTCTGTCACACACATGGAAAATAACATGCTTGAGGACAGTAATTAGAGCTAGATTTTGTTCTATCAAGTTCATTCTTTTTAAAAATCAATGAACAATAAAAATGCGGGTAAAATTTAAAGTGCTTAAGAAATATAAGTAATTATCATTTTCTCTAACCTCTCATTCAGTTACATGAAAATGGAGATGTAGTCTGCTATAGAAAAAGCATCTATAAAAGGCTAATTCCTCCTTTCCTATGTTTTTATAAAGGACACATCTGATGTGTGCATTAAACATTATCAAAAAAGTTTTGTAGAAATCAGAACATAGAAATATAAATGTTTGCTGCTATCATTTTAAGTGATTTAGTTCTGGCAAAATTATCCATGAGAGGCAGAGTTGCATGGTAGATAGCGAACCAAGCTTTTAGGTCAAAAACCTCTGGATTCAAGTATCAATTCTAACATATACTGTGTGACCTTTGGTAAGTCATTTAACATATCAATGTTTCGAAGCACCTCTATTGGATTACAATTATTGATCATGATAATTATTGTTCTGGTAGAATAATTATTGATATTCATTGGTAGGAATTTCCTCACAGAGAGTTCCCTACATTGAGAGAAATAATAGGTTGATAGAAAAAAAAAAGATCATCTGTGACCTTTTCAACTTTGGGGTAAATAAGAAAAATTGTTCTTCCTTTGTGAAATCTTAAAATTCATTTTGGGGACTCTTTTAATGTCATATCAGCTCCATCAATAATTTATTTTATTTAAAAATGGTCATGTCTCTTGCCAATTTCCCATTAAATTCCTCTCCCACTTGCCCACCTTGGGAACTGAAGAAACCAAGTTTAAATATAACAGTTTCACTATCATTGATCACAAATGAATATAGATCCTTTGTAGAAAGAATGGAATATTTGTTAGATGACATGTTCATTTATTGTCTCCTTTCCACATTTATCACAAATGTAGTGGGATGATTTGCATTGCCTCTGCCACAAAGCTATCTGTAGTATCATTTCCCTCTTAAATGATTTCCATGGTTTTTGCCAAAAATCTTTGCAATGCATGTTAAAATAGATATTATAATTTGTAACTACTCTACTAAATCTGGAATTTTTCTGTATGGTATAGCAATAAAAGTGCTGAATCTGTAGTCAAAGGATATGAATTCAAAACTTGGCTCTCCCATTTTCTTTCTGTGTGACTTTGGGCAAATCATTTGACTTTTCTGACCAGTTCTCACCTGTCAAAAAAGAGAAACTATGACTAGATGAAAGTAAAGGCCCCTTCTAGTTCTAATCCTATGAGCCCAGTAAGCTATGAAATTCTGTCAATACAGCCTTAGAAGGAGGGGAGAAGGAGGAAGTAGAGAGTCCCAGTTTGTAAAATTCAAGTTCTAAACAGAGACAACAAATAAAAAAGAAAGGGTCTATCCTCAAGATAAAATGATTGGGTAATCAAAATTATCATGACCTTCCTCTCACTTTTATATTCTTTAATTTATTAAATACATCAAGGGGATAACAAAGAAATAGTATTGTTATGGTTGTTAATTGAGCATTACAGCATAATGAGGGAAATTAATCACATCAAATAATGCATTACAACTTTTCCTTAGTAAGTAAATAATTTTGGGAGATCTTTTCTTTCTTTGGAAGAGCAAAGGATTGGGGTATATGCAAAGTATACATTTCGATGCACTTAGGAATACCTGTACTTGGGTTTTTACACTACTACTTTAACGAAACATCAAAAACACAACTGGGAAAGCAGCAAAATAACAACTATTTAGGGATTATAACAGATGGTCTGTATAGTGTAGGGGAGAGACAGCCAGTCAGTCTAAGAGTCTCTGGGAAGACCAAGGTTCAAGCCCTGCCTTTGAATTTATTAACTGGGTGACCATGTGCAAAACCATTAATCTCTAGGTGACCTCAGGCAATTTTCTAAGCTAATAAATTAGTAAGGATTTGCCAGTCTACAGCAGTGAAAGGCATTTCCATACCAACAGTTGCAACATTAATGAAATGACAAGTTTAAACTAAAACTCAAAACATCCCCTCCCAGTAACAACAAATTTGATTAAATTATATCACTATAAATCATATTATCATGATGAAACATATTGCTAAAACAACTTAAGTGTTTAAAATGTCCTTCAACTTGGCAATGTCTTGAAACAATCTGTCTTGACAAGTTAAACACTTGACTTTCTTTTAAATAAAATGTAAATCTTGCGGGGCGGAGTCAAGATGGCTGCATAAAAGCCCCCAAACTCCACAGATCTCCCCATAACCACCTCAAATACCTAGAAAATATGACTCTAAACAAATTTTAAAGCTCCAGAACTCACAAAATGACAGAGTAACAAAGCTCCTGCTGAAGGCAGCCTGGCAGGCAGACGGGAAGGGGTTCTTCACAGCCTGATGAGAGCCTAGAACAGCACTGCATGAACGCATAGATAGAGGCCTAGGGCCACCAGAACAAGCTGCAGCTGGAGTGCAAAGCACCAGCAGCTGTGGTGTTTTCCAGAATTATCAACCCATAAGAAACAAGGACTAAGTGAAAGTTCAGTGGAACACAAATAAATTTGGAGAAGAGGGTTTGGCCAACTGCCCCAGGGCTAGAAGTAGCTGAAGTGGTGGCCCTGCAGCTGCCTCCATGTTGCTGTTTCAGAAGCTCCCTGTCTGCAGATTGCAGAGGGGCCAAGTGAACATTCAGAGGCTAAGTGCTCTTGCCTTAACCTGACTGGATCAGGATCGGGGTCTTGGGTGATGGTTCTGAGGTACATTTTTAGTGAGCCAAAGCTGATGGGGGCTGCACAAATGATGGCCTCCTAATACCTCCAGCAGCTATGAAAACCCAAGCAATTTGATACAGAGCTCTCCTCTCTGAAAGCAGAGTCCTACTGAAACTAAAAGTCAAGTAATTGACTGGCAACACGAGCAGGCAAAGGAAACAAAGCAAACCCAGCAATGCAACTTTAGATTCCTTTTTTGGGGACAAAAAGGATCAAAGCATGGAAAGGGAGGAAGACAACACAATCAGAACTCCTGCACCAAAAGCTTCCAAGAAAAATGTAGACT
>JAQQSV010025231.1:0-10006 GCA_028646515.1 Pseudochirops corinnae | reverse complement strand
ACTGAGAACCAGGGCTGCAGAAGGGAGACCCTAGAGATTTAGAAAGATGTTTGCAAGGAATACTAATAAAACCAGGGAAAGAATTAGCAGGAGTGTTTAGAAGAGGCTGGGTTTTACTAACAGGTAAATTATGTATATTATGTAAATTACACATTATGTGTAAAAGCAGAGACAAGCTGCTGGAAGAGAAAGCTTAAATGGAAAAGGAGTTAATTTATTTGCATGAGAATTCTCAGCTTTCAGACTCTTCTTCAGAAGAGCAAGGTGGAGGATCTCAGGTGGCAGAAGAACAAATTACTATTCCAAAGTTGGCTGATTTGCACGAGAATGTTTCTATTCATTTAGCTAGAAAGAAGTAAAAAATAATTAATAAAAGGAATGTTCATGCAACCCTTTCACAGGCTGACCCTACCTGCTCTAACAACTTGCAGGAGAATGCATGGGAGGAGAATAAAACAAAGTTAGATGAGGAAGCTTTTACAAAGGCAGATTTTCACCCTATACTGAGAAGAAAGCAGGAGAACCATAGTGGAAAAACAATATTCAGGGAGATAGTTGAGGATTTTACTCAACAAGAGGTCACTGACATACTAAATTGATTCACCCAAATGATGGAAGATTCATTAGTGTCTTGGATGGTGAGAATCAGTGATAAAGGGTCCAGAGGAATATTGAATAATAGTGTGAATTGCTTGAAATTTATAGGTATCAGTCAAAATCCTTTTGCACAGCAAGCTTTTAGGGATTACCAAATGTAAGGAGGTAGCAATGGAACTAATTTGTTAGTTTTAACTGCCAATGGATGCAATAAAATGCATCTCAATTATTCATTTTGGAGATAGACTCTGGCATTGACTTGAGAACTGTATGAGAAAGTGAAAGGAGGAGGTCGTGAAGACAACAATAATGACCAGAGATCTCAAGGCTTATCATGATATCCCTTTAGCAGTTTCTCATAGAAAAATCTTAGTGAAGACAGCTCCTCCTGCCTATAAGCACCTAATTCTCACTCTACTAATTGGAGAGATGTGGTACCCTCTTTTGGAGGTGCTGGATAATATTTCATGGCTAAAAGACTTAGGAGAATGGAAAAAAGAGAAATTTCTTCAACAGAGAAAAGTAAACAACTAGTTGGTTCAAAGTCAGGATAGATTGGCAAGAAAATAATTGTTTCTTGCTGTATTGAGAACAGGGGTAGGTTTTGGAAGAATAGATGGTATTAGAACTAAGGAACTATACAAAATGTACTGAGAAAAGGGGCTTAATATTAGATTGAGTAGGGAAGTAAGAACTGTCCTTACAGATCCTGCTGAAACATCATATTCAAGTTTGCCACACCTACAAGGAGATTAGGAGATTGACAAGGCCACAGTTCAGATTAAAGAAAGTTTATCTCTACCCAGAATGATGACCCCAAAATTGCAAATTAGAAAATAATAAACAACAATAGTGGGTGCATGTAATAGTGGGTTCATGGACATCAGAAGCATGGCTGACCCTTATATCTACATGTTTCTGTTTATTGTCTCCTTTTGGCTTTTTGTCTGTTAAACTGGTTTGCTAGACTTGTTTCCTACAGATTTAGTAACCTCTACCTGTGGACACCTGATTTTGTAAACTAAATGTCACCCCTGTCCACAACTGTGATGTGTCACCCTTGAACCTGGTGTCAGCCAAGTTCCATATGCCAGCTAAAGAATGGACTTCTCAAATAAGACTACTTGGGGCAGAGACAGGTCTACATCCAATTTCATCAGGAAGTAGCTTTGGAAGAAGTGACCTTTTCTCCTTAGCCCAAGATTTTGAGCTCCATTCATTTGAGGGGGGAATGATTGGGTGCTTATGCTCAAGCCCCACTCTAAGATACTGTTTTTATATGCTTATTTTCTGTTATCCCTTTTATATTCTTGTAAAGTTCTGTTGACACCAGTTATCCCTGAAGTCCCATTGACCTCTATAAGGGACATGAAAGAGCTTGGGGCCAAATGTAAAGGTAATGGGAATTTGAAGATTTTCCCTGCTCCTTAATAGGCCACATGTAATCACATGGTACCTGTGGTGGGGGGAGTTTGCTGAAAGTGTAGAGCAGAAAGGGTAGAACAGAGCCCAGAGGAAGCTGGGAGTCAGAGCAGTTAGAGCTAAGGGAGAAAGAAGATACAGGCAAGCAGACAGCTAGGCTTGTGAAAGTTTTTGGGAAGGCTTTGGGATGGTGTTGTTCCCTTCAGTGATAAGCTGTATTAACTTCTTTGTTGCTATGACGGTTTTGGTTTTATGGTGTTGGGATTTGAATTTCTAGTGTTGGGATTTGGCTTTCTGGTGTCCAAATAATAATTTCACTTCTGTCTTCTATATGGAGAGTATGTTATATTTTGCCTTGGTGATACGCCACACACACACACTTCAAAAAAAGAAAAAAACAAAACAAAACACTTCTTTCCTAAACTTCCTTACTTTTATGAAAGACACCAACATTTCCCTGTCTACCAACTTTACCACCTTGAGTTCTTGACTTCTGCCTCTCCATTATCCTGTCTATCAAGTCAGTTGCCAAATGTCTTTGACTCTTGTCTCCACAGTATACTTTCCTATCATACTTCTTTTCTTTATTCACATAATTTCCCCTGACTTTCAGCTCCTGTCACCGCTGGCTAACGTAGTGTAACAGTCATAATATGACTCCCTGGCTACCTCAATTTTCTTCCAAGTATTGTCCATACATCACAAATTTACCAAAATGATTTTCCATAAGCATAGATCTAACTGTCATATCCTTTTTCAGCAAACTACAGCAGCTTTCTATTACCTTTATGATAAAATATAAAGCACCAGTCTTTATATTATTCCACTTTTTGCAATGTGGGATGCAATCTGGGCTTCTTTCTCTCTTTTCTTAATACACTTAACTTTCAATATCTCTGACTTTGCATTGGTTGTTCCCCATATGTGGACAAGATTAGTGGTATGTGAGAATGATTTTCTCATTGTATATCTAATCTGTGACCTCTCTATCAAGACTTGGGAGAGTTTTTTGATAACCATTCTTTTCATATTATTTTTATTGCCATTGAATAGATTTTTATACTGGTTCTCATTTTACTCTGTATCGGTAGATGTAAGTTTTCCTCTGTTTCTCTGAACATATCACACTTGTCTTTTTTAATTACAAATTAATATTCTCCTATGTTTATATATATACATATGCACATACACATACATATATATATACATACACACATACATATATATGCATATATATACATATACATACATATATATACATACATATACACACACACACATATATGTCTTTTATGACACCACTCTCCTTTGTTTAGCTAAGAATTCTCCCGCTATTTTTAAGGGCAAAATGAGATGCTACCAAATACAAAAAAACAAGAGTTCTAGAAATTAACTTTAGCTTTATCGGCTATGGATGAAGCATGATGACTTTAGTTATATGTGGAAAATACAGTACACATAAGGCAGTTGTTGGCACAGTGGATAGAGAGCCATTCTGGAGTTAAGAAGACTCATCATCCAGAGTTCAAATTCGGCCCCAGATACTTACTAGCTGTATGATTCTGGGCAAGTCACTTAACCCTGTTTTCCTCAGTTTTCTCACCTATAAAATGAACTAGAAAAAGAAATGACAACCCACTCCAATGTCTCTGCAAGCAAAACCCTAAATAGGACCACAAAGATTTTATATGACTGAAATAACTTAACATCTACATGTTACAATTAAGTAGAATGAAGTTACCTCTAAATTATACGCATCTTTAGGTGTAGCTAGGTTGTATATTCCAAGGAGTTTCTGCATGTCGTCTGGCTGCACATCAACATGTAAATGCATGTAAAAATGCACGTAAAAATCAACAGAAAGCAGTAGCAAGCATCAGAGATATCCTGTCTTTGCTTTCTGATGGTTAAACTTCCCATGCTACCTATGAACCAAAATGTTCTGTTGTTCTAGAACAAAATAGGGCCATATAAATTTTCTGCCTGTTTGATAAAGTTTCTGCAGACCCTACTCTCAACTGGAGAGTGACAGATCATATATCTGTCTAAGTGTAGACCAAATAATTAATCAGCATGCTGCTGTATGCATATGTAGATTGTGATGAAGAATTGTAGGAAGCATGGGCAACTTTAGGCTACCTTCTATAGGTCCTTTTGCATCCTCCCTCCTAATGAGTTTGAAATCTCTGTGAATCCATATAAAACCATAACTGCTCAAGGAACAAAACAGACAGTAACCAACAAAGGGTTTGGAGAGATTTGCTCTACACTTCGACAAATATATGGTCTGTCACTCTCCAGTTGAGAGTAGGGTCTCCAGGAACTTTATCAGACAGGAAGAAAATTGAACTCTTTTAAGAGAAAATACACATTCTGTCACATAGATTTCATAAGATTTAAGGCTATTTAATACCATTTTGTTCACATGTGTCATAAACATGTATAGCTGAAATAAACTACATAATCCAACACTACCTAGCCTCTTTTTCTCTCTGGCATCAACCTTAAGGAGCTGAAAATATGTGACTGGATTGTAGAATGGTTCTGATTCTAGAACTGGAATTTAACTGAATGAAAAAACATGAAACTCTTTATTCCCTTAGGACAGATGGCACGTTTAAACTTCGGCCTTTCAGTTTCAAGAATTAAAAGACCCTGAAAAATATCCTTTATCCTACATAGTTTCTGGGTCACTTATTCCGTGAAGGAACTGAACCTGGACTGAGATTTCGCTCATGCGACCATTTGTGCCAGATAAGAAAGGCCTCGATATTAAGAGGGTTTTGACAAATTTGGGCTGAGGGGTATCAACTTTTGCCAAATAGTAGTGGTTATATATGATATTTAGATCACTTGACTTTTAGAAAATGGAAACTGTCAAAGAGTAGCTGGTAGAATTGGATCCATTCAAAGTGCTTGTTCTTGAGAAATGAATATGGAAGGAAAAAAGAGGATAAATAGAGAATAGATTTCAGTAGCAAGTGGTAATTAACACAAGAAATTTATTATCCTATCCACTGCTGACATTCGTAGAAAGATGATTTTCTAATTGAGTACATTACTCAGTCTTTGAAATTACATTAAGATATGACTTCTGACCTGAATATTCTATAAAACATTGTTGTCATTGAATTATTACCAAAATTGAAAGCAACTATTTTCTTTGCTACAGGAAAGTAGTAATCTTATTAAGGTTTTTTTTTTGTTTGTTTAGTAAAGCTATAACAAAGAATAACTTACTACCAGAAACTTCAATTTTCTGAAAATATTAAAAATATGGCTTTTACAACACATTATTATATTATATTACATTACTAACCAGAGATAATCATTATGTAATGGTTAATTTTACAAGATCAAAATTATTCATTTTTTTCTAATTGCACATGTTGCACCAAGTGATATCACTAAAGTTGTTTGAAGTTTCTAAAACATTTTCTATGAAAAATTGATTGGTAATATGGAACACATAGTTTTAAGAATAGCATGAACTTATATTATCTTCTAAAATGTTATCTTCATCTGCATTCAGAGATATTTATGATGTCCACCAATGACCAGAATGGCTTGGGATGTTTAAAAGTCCTGTAGCATGAGTTACTTATGTTTCCACACCACTGGTGTTAATATTCTATTATAGGTGCAGGTAAAAAAAAAAAAAAGACAATCTTTTGTGACTTTTTTTTTTCCTTCAAAGTAATATCATAATACTTTCATTGCATCAGATGAAATCTCTGCTAAATTTTTTCTTATCTCTTGTCATATGTGTCACAATATTCAATTTGAATCATTCTTACTTTAATATTCTAGTTCAAAAGAGCAATTGCTTAAAGCCTTACCATTTTGGGACATTACCTTATCAGTTATGACACGCTTAGGAGAAATGGTCCTGGTTGATACTTGCCTGAAAGATTTCCACAGAGACAGCAGGTACTAGAAAAGAATGGTATTTGTTTCTTGGTTCTTCAAAATGATTACAACCTCCAAAAATAAATATTTTGGAGTTGTTTTCTTATCAAATAAATAAAAGATTTCCTGTCAGATATGTATGAGACTAGGAGTACTGAATATTTTGTACAAGAAAAAAAAAGACAATTAAAATGTATTTGTTTTCTAACATTTTAAAAAATAAAATTATAATAGAAAATGAAATATGGAAAGAGTATCAGAGAGGGATAAAACCAGCTGCTGTGTGAGTTTCAAGGTGAAAATTCATTAGTGGCAGAACATTGCTTCATGGAGAAGATGACATTTAGTTTGGACTTCAAAAGTCCAAAGACACTGGGGACAGAGGCAAGATGGCAGAATAAAAGTAGAAACTTGTTTGAGCCTGTCCCCCAATTACTTCCAAGAACTATAAAAAAATGACTCTAAACAAATTTTAGAGCTACAAAACTCAAAAAATGACAGAATGAAACAAATCATTCACTGAAGGCAGCCTAACAGGCTGAAAGGAAGGGTCTATCACACTGTTATGGGAGTGGAGCACAGTCCCATATGGGCTGTGCTGACACAAATTCACCAGAGGAGACCTCAGGGAACTGGACCACTGGCAACTGTCACATTTTACAGACTTCTCAAATAATAAACACCAAAGAAAAAGTAAAAAAGTCAGTGAGAAAACACTGTTGGACATAGGTGAGAGAAGAGCACAATCTTGCCCCTGCCCCTGGTTAGGCATAATTGGAGCTGGCTTTGGTGGTGGCAGTGGCTGCTCCTGGAGCTCCAGGTCCCCAGATGTTGGGGGGGGACTAAGGTCATGATTAGAGGAAAACAGCAGGAATCTTGTTGTTGGCACTGAGGGAGGATTTCATGCTTTGCCTTGCTTGAATCTAGGTTGCAGATTTTGGTGGCATTCCTGAGGTAAGGGGGAGAGTTGGTGTGGCAGAGCTTGTCGCAGCTGTGGAAGTGTTTTCTTCATAGTTATGAGGCAGGTACCTAGAGGTAGCTCTGACCATAACTGCACAAAACCCAAGAAATTTGAGACACAGCAGTCTGCACTCTAGAAATAGATTTGTATCATGGCAAAGACCCCAAAATCTAGTAATTAGCTTGGGAAAATGAGAATACAGAGGAAAAGAAATAAGACTACAGAGTCATTCTTCAGTGACAAAGAAGATGAAAATATAGAAGCAGAAGAAGACAACAAAGTCAAAACTCCTGAATCAAAAGCCTCTAAGAAAAATATGAATTGGTCTCAGACCATGGAGGGGCTCCAAAAGGATCTTGAAAATCAAGCAAGAGAAGCAGAGGAAAATTTTGAAGAGAAATGAGAATGATACAAAAAAAAATCATGAAAAACAAGTTAACAGCTTGCTAAAGGGGACACAAAAAACATTGAAGAAAGTAACATCTTAAAAAACAGACTAACTCAAATGGCAAAAGAGGTACAAAAACCAAAGAGGAGAACAATGCCTTAAAAAGCCATATTGGCCAGATGGAAAACCAAGTTCAAAAGCTCACTGAAGAAAATCATTCTTTCAAGATTAGAATAGAGCATATGGAAGCTAATGACTTCATGATTAATCAAGATATTATAAAACAGATGCAAAAGAAGGAAAAAAAAAAAGACAAAGCGAACTATCTCATTGGCAAAAACACAGACCTGAAAATTAGGTCCAGGAGAGATAGTTTAAAACTTATTGGACTCCCCAAAAGCCATGATCAAAAAAAGAGCCAGGACATCATCTTTCAAGGAATTGTCAAGGAAAATTACCCTGATATTGTAGAACCAGACGGCAAAATAGAAACTGAAAGAATTTACAAATTGCCTCTTATAAAAGGTCCCAAAAAGAAAACTCCTGGGAATATTATAGCCAAATCCAGACTTCCCAGGTGAAGGAGAAAATATTACAGTGTGCAAGAAGCAATTTGACTATTGTCAAAATATACTCAGAATAGCAAAAGATCTAGCAGCTTCTACAATAAGGGATCTAAGGGCTTGGAATATGATATTCCAGAGGTCAAAAGGACCAAGATTAGAACCAAGAATCACCTACCCAGCAAAACTGATTATGATCCCTCAGAGAGAAAAATAGATAGTCAATGAAATAGAGGATTTTCAAGCATTCTTGATGAAAACATCAGAACTGAACAGATTATCTGTCTTTCAAATACAAGAATCAAGAGAAGCATGAAAAGACAGACAGCAAAGAGCAATCAGAAGGGATTTAGTAAAGTTGAACCGTTGAATTCCTACATTGAAAGATGATATTTGTAACTCTAGTAACTCATGACACTTTTCTCAAGATTAGGATACAGATAGATAGATAGACAGACAGACAGACAGATAGATACATAGATAGATAGATAGATAGATAGATAGATAGATAGATAGATAGATAGATAAATAGATTTGTATGTATGTATAGAAGAGTGTATTTTCTGTATGGGTGTGTGTGTGGGTGTGGGTATACATAGACAGAGGTCACAGGGTGATTTTAATATGAAGATATGATATCTAAAAATGAAATTAAGAGGTGAGAGAGGAAAATTTTAGAAGAAGGAGGAAGGGAGAGATAGGATAAGTTAAATTATCTCACATAAATGAGACAAAAGAAAGCTGTTACAATGGAGGGGAAGAGCAGGGAGGTGAAAGGGAATGAGTCAATTTTAGTATCATTGAACTTGGCTTCAGGAAGGAATAACATACACAAACAATTGGATATCTTACCCAGGGGACAGTAGGGGGAAAAGGGATGAGAGGGTGATAGCAGAGAGGGAAGATTGGGGGAGAGGGTAGTTTGAAGCACACACTTTTGAATATGAAAATAGTCAACATAGAAAATTGAATAAATGGGGTGCAGGATAGGATGGAGGGAACTATAGATAGTCTTTCATATATAAGTATTATAGAAATGTTTTGCACAACTACAAATGTATAACCTATATTGAATTGCTTGTCTTCCCAGTGGGAGTGAGTGAGGATGGAAGAAAGGAGAGAATCTGGAACTCAAAGTTTTAAAAACAAATGTTAAAAACATGTTTAACATGCAATCAGGAATAAGATATACAGAGAATGGAGTATAGAAATCCATCTTGCCCTACAAGAAAGTAAGGGGGAAGGAGGTAACAGAGGGGTAAGGGATGCATGTGGGGGGAGCGATATAAGAGAGGGCATATCAGGGAAAGAAATGTGCTTGCCATCTGAGAGTGGGGTTAGGGGACAGATGGAGAGAAAATTTGGAGCTCAAATCTTGTGGAAATGAATGTTGAAAATTAAAACTAAATAAATTTGTGGGGAATAATTTTTTTTTAAATAAGAAATTAACAAGTGGGAAAGAGGACAAAAAGGCCATTTTAGACAGAAGTTATGAAACAAGAAAGTTTAGAGGGTACTTTGGGATAGGGGATGTCAGAGAAAGTGTTTGGATGTAATGTTGAGTGTATATGGGCCAGATAGTCATATAAGCTAAGACTAGAAAAGTCAGTGGTATCCAGGTTATAAAAATTCTTCCTTTTCAAAATTTAAACTTTGAGTAATACATAAGAAAGGAGTCATTAATGATATTTTAAAAGAAAATAACCTGATCAGATTGGTATATGGAAGCATGGAGAACAGATAAGAAGATAAAAAATAATATAGAGACCAGAATTCCTCTCAAGAGACTACTGTGCCTCACAAAGAGGTAGAGCCAACACAACATTTTTAAAGATGAGAAGTTGGACAAATGATATTGTTTCTGAGAGAAATGAGAAAGTCAATAATATTGACACAACACTAAGTTTAACACAATTGAATTGAAATTGGATTTTAAAAGTAAATTTAATGGAAAAAAATAAGAGAAAAATTTACAGACAAATTCATAATTTTTTTTCCTCAAATTGCTTCCAAATCTAAATAAATATATTCAAGGCATGATTTTTTTTTTCACATGGTGAGAAGATTTTTAGTAAAAGAATTGGACTATGAAGTGGAGTAGGATCAGGAGTAGGGGATGGGGGTAGAGTATTAATGCTCCAGGAATTCAGGTATATAGAGTTGACA
>JAQQSV010025230.1:0-10006 GCA_028646515.1 Pseudochirops corinnae | reverse complement strand
TATACATATGTATTAGCCTGTAGCTGTCCAGCTTGTCTGTACTCTTTCCTGGCATTCTTTTTTTTTCTCTCCATTTAAAAAACAAAGACGCCTTGCCGATACCCTTTTCTTTTTTGCTGCCCTATTTCTATTTTGCATTTAATTGTCTGTGTGCAGGTTGCATCTCTATTTCCCCTTGTCCTCCTACCCACCCTGCTCCCTTGGAAAAGAAAAACAAAGTTCTTTTTAAAAAATATGCAGAATTGAGCAAAACCAATTCCCCTTGGCTGTGTCTTAAAATGTACAGCACATTCCACTTCTTGATTCAATCGCCTCCATGTCAAGAAGTGAATAGCAAGCTTTAGCACTGGACCTGGAGGCAGGAAAGCCTGGGCTCCAATTTGACCTCAGACACTTACTAGTCATATGCCCCTGGGTAAATCACTTAATCTTTGTTTGTCTCAGTTTCCTCAGCTGTTAAATGGGAATAATACTAGCGCCCATCTCATAGGGTTGTCACAAGTATCGAATGGGATGTTTATCACACTGCCTGGCACATAGTAGGCTTACTACTATTATTACGTTCACCAACCATCCCTTTAAGAATCCAGTCTTGGGCTTTCCTGGGAATCAAAGTCCAGTTCATTGACCTATGGTTTGCAGAATCTGTTCTCTTATCTTATTTGAAAATCAGAATAGAAGTTTCCTGTTTCCATTCCTACAGTGCCCGGAGCAGAGGCTCTGTTGGTTCTTTCAATTTGTCAGTCAATTAGCCAATAGCCATTTATTAAGCACTGACTCAAGGTCAAGAGGATTGATGGGGCTGAGGATTTAAAACGAAAACAAGACAGTTTCTGTCTTGAAGGAGCTTGGTCTGTCTGTTCCGTTCAGGGGCAACAATATTTACAGACATGAGCAGATACCCTCTGTCCTATACATAACACGTCTCTACTACTGTGTGCATACAAATGGCACAGTCAATTTTGCCAGAGGATGCCAGGAGTGGGGAATGAAGAAAGTCTTCATGTGGAAGGAGCAGCTTGACTTGAGTTTTGAAGTGAACAAAGGATTCTAAGAGGTAGAGGTGAAGTAGGAGTCTCTTCCAGGGGTGGAGAAGGCCCAGGTGGTGCAAAGATGCAGAGATGGAGGATGGAAGGTCATCAGAGAAGATCGGATGAACTGGAGACCAATAAGTCTGGGCATGTCTCTCCATCTATGGAAAACCTTTACTTGATCCAATCATGTTCATTAACTGTCAGCCTTTGTCTCTCCTCCTCTTCATAGTCGAATTCTTGAGGGGACCACCCACAATTTCCTCTTTTCTTAACTGTCCATAGTCTAGCTTCTGACCTCATCACTGAAACTGCTCTCTCCAAAGTTACCAGTGATCTCTTATTGCCAAATCCAGTGACCGCTTCTCAGTCCTCATTCTTCTTGACCTCTCAGCAGCCTTTGGCACCTTTAGTCATTGTCTCCTCCTTAATACTCTCCTCTCTCTGGGTTTTTGTGACACTTTTCTCTCCTGCTTCTCCTCCTATTTGTCTGAGAACTGCTTCTCAGTCTCTTTTGTGGTACCTTCATCTAGGTCATAGTCACTAACCATGAGTATCCCCCAAGTCTTTGTCCTGGACCCTTCTTCTTCCTCTATACTATCTCAAGTATTGATCTTGTCAGCTTCCATGAATTCAACTATCACTTTTATGCAGAAGACTGTTAGATCATTTATGTAGCCCTGACCTTTCTCCTGATATCCAGTCTTGCATCTTTAACTGCTTACTGAACATTTCAAACTGCATATCCCATAGACATCTCAAGTTTAAAATATTCAAAATCAGACTCATTATCTTTTCCCCAACTTCCTCATTACTGTTGAGGGCACCATCATCCTCCTGGTCATCAAGGCTCACATTTTTTTGGCATGCACTCTCCTCTGACATGTCCAGTTGTTCATCGCATCTTGCCATTTAAAAAATGAAAACAGCCCCTCTCATACACATTCCTTTCTCTCCACTCATGTAGCCACAACCTTTGTGCAGATCCTCATCAGCTCACTCCTGGATTACGGCCGTTACATAGTGCTTGGCACTCCATTCTTTACTCAGCTCTCAAAGTGATCTCACTAAAGCACATCTCTGATCTTATCGTCCCTCAAATCAATAACTTCTGGTAGCTCCCTATTAACCTCCAGAATCAAATATAAGATTGTTAAAGGTGTTTAAAAGCCAAATAGAAAATTTGGCTTTTAAAGCCCCTTCATAACATGGCCCCTTGCTACCTTTCCCTCCACATTTTCCATAATCCAACACCACTGGACTTCTCGAAGCTCCTTACTACCATCCTCTACCTCCAACTCTGGGCATTTCCACTCATGTCTAGCATGTTCTCCATCCTCATCTCCAGCACCTTGCCTGGCTTCCTTAGAGATTCTATCCCCTTCTGCAAGAGGCACCCCTGGCTCCTCACCTCTTGCTCATGTTTTCCTGCTCCCTGAGGTTTTCTCCATTTAGATTTTATGTGTTTTGTACATACCTGCAGCTTATATATCATCTCTTCCTTTAGAATATGAGCTCCCTGAAGGCAGGGGCTGTGTCTTTGCTTTCCTTGTATTCCAAACCTCTAGCACAGTAGCACACAGCAGGTGCTTAATAAATGCATGTTGTTGATGATGATGATGATGATGATGATGATGGTGGTGGTGGTGGTGATGGTGGTAGTGGTGGTGGTGATGGTGGTGGTGGTGATGATGGTGGTGATGATGGTGGTGGTGGTGATGATGGTGGTGGTGGTGGTGGTGGTGGTGATGGTGGTGGTCGTGGTGATGGTGGTAGTGGTGGTGGCTGCAGAGCCCTGGAAGGAGAGTTCTGGGTAATAAGGCTGAAAAGACAGGATGACACCTAGTTGGGATGGGCTTTAAAAGCTAGAAGTTATACCTGATCCTAAAGACATTGAGGGAGCCATTGGAGATTATTGAGGAGGATGTTATGTGATCACAATAATTCATCTGGAAAATGGTGTGGAGACTATGGGAGAGAGAAGACTCTTGAAGCAGGGAGACCAGGCAGAAAACCACCACTATTGTCCAGGTTGATTGTGTGGGTGGTAACAATGGGTGCATCTGTTAGAGATATTGTGGAGGTAGAAATGACAAGATCTGGAAACAGGATGTTATTTGTCCTTCCTACTCCAAGGGGACCACAGTGACATCGCTACATCTGGGTCAGGGTTCAGGGTGTCTGGCTAAGGCCGATCAGAGCGATTTAAGCTCAGAAGGTTCAACCATAGGTCAGGCACAAATAGTCCATGTGACCATTTGGGGTGGAGACATCTCTAAATCTGCACATCTCATGTTTCTTTTGAGCTACAATTGTGTTTCCCTCAGAGCACAGTGCCTTCTCTGACATGGGCACATAGTACTGGGTGGTCCTGTCCAATGTCTCCCATGTCTCACAATCAATTCCAAAGTTCTTGAAAGACACCCTGAGAGTGTCCCTGTGTTGCTTCTTCTGACCACCATGTGAGCACTTGCCCTGTGTGAGTTCTCCTAAAATAGTCTTTTAGGCAAACGGATGTTTTGCATTTGAACAACATGGCCAGCCCATCAGAGTTGCGCTCTCTGAAACAGAGTTTGAATGCTTGGCAGTTTAGTTCAGGTAAGGACCTCAGTGTCTTGTACTTTATCCTGCCAGGTGATCTTCAGAATCTTCCTAAGACAATTCAGATGGAAGTGGTTCAGTTTCCTGGCATGGTGCCAGTAGACTGTGCAGCTTTCATAGACAGACAGCAGTAACGTCAGCACCATGGTTTCGTAGACCTTCAGTCTGGGAGGCAGCCTAATCCCTCTTCTCTCCCACACTTTTCTTTGGAACCTCCCAACACTGAGCTAGCTCTGTCAATGCATGCATCAACCTCATTATCAATGTGTATATCCCTGGAAAGTACGCTGCCAAGGTAAGTGAACTTATCCACAGCATTCAAAACTGCTCCATCCGCTGTAACTGATGGTCACATATGAATGGTGTGGTGGTTGATACAGCACCTGGGTTTTCTTGGTGTTCGTTGTTAGGCCAACTTAGCACACGCAGCAGAGAATTGATTCATACTTTGTTGCATCTCAGCTTCAGAGGCTGCACTGAGGGCACAGTCATCTGCAAACAGAAAGTCATGCACCAGCACTCCCTCCATTTTGGTCTTGGCTTGCAGCCTTTTCAGGTTGAAGAATTTACCTTTAGTGTGGTAACTGACCTTGATGCTGTATAGGTTCATCCTCACTGAAGGGGTTTGACAACACGGCTGGAAGTGCTTTGCTCAAAAGCGCAGGAGCGAGCATGCAGCCTTGTTTTACTCCACTGGTGACTGGGAAAGCAGGAGAGCTTTGTCCATTACTCAGAATTCATGTAAGCATCCCACTGTGAAACTAATGTGTTCTGATGAACTTCTCTGGGCAACCAAGTAACTATAGACACGTAATTTTCCACAAGCCCTCATGACTGACAGTATCAAAGGCCTTGATCAGATCTACCAACATCATGTACAGACCTCTGTTCTACTCCTTCTGTTTCTCCTGGACTTGTTGGGCAGCAAACACCATATTGACTGTTCCTCAGCCCTTTCTGAAGCCACACTAGCTCTCAGGAAGATGACCATCATCCAGGTGAGGACTCTGACAAGAATCTTACCTGCGATGACTAAGAAAGAGACCCCCTGTGATTGTGACAAAACAATATATTTCCTTTATCTTTATAGAGATGGACAGTGGAGGCATCCTTGAACTCCTGGGGGATAATTCCTCTGCCATATGACCTAGGAGAATTCAGTCAGTTTTTGTATGATCAGTGCACCCCCTGCCTTGTAAATCTCAGCTGGAATAGAATCAGCACTGGCATTTTGCTACAGGAGAGGAGCCTAATGGCATTTGAAACCTCCTCTTCTGTTGGAGCTTCAGCTCCAGTTGGAGGGATTAATTTAAATCTGAAGTAAACAATCAGTGGATTCAATATTGATCGATGAAGGCCCGCTGAGGACACTATGGAAATATTCAGGCCATCTCTCCAGGACCATATCCTTATCGCTAATCAATGTGGCTCCATCAGCACTGAGTAGAGATGCACCATACGTCTTTGGAGCACCATAAAAGCGCTTTGGATTGTTACTCTCAGCATAAAATTGAATTTCATCTGCCTTCTTACTGAGCCAAGACTCCTGTGTCTCCCTAAGCTTCACTTGTACTTTACTTTTGATGGAATTGAACACTGCCTTCTTAGAGATAGATGAACAATCCTGCTGGCCGACCCTATGGAGTTCTTGTTTTTCATTTAGCAGTGTTATGAAAGCCAAGGGAAGGGAAAGTAAACATGAGGAGGGAGTGATTAACAGTAACAAAACCCCACAGAAGTCAAGAAGGATGAAGATAGGGAAAACCGCCAGACATAGCCATTAAGTGATTCTTGGGGGGAACCTCAGATCAAACCAAGCAGATGTGGCTTGGCGCTCACCATGGTGCCCTTCTTGAAGGAAGGATTCTTGGTGCCATTAATGGGAACTGATTTTTCTATGGAGGTGGCAAAAACACTTTATGTTCTGTCACATCTGATCCTCACAACAACCCTGTGAGGTACATGCTATTAAATTCATTTTATGGATGATGAACCCAAGGCTCAGAGATGTTAATTGGCTTGCCTGTGGTCACATGGCTAGCAAAAGTCAGAAAGAGTCAGAGGTGGGTTGTATGCAAGAGACATACTTGAAACAGAAAAACACACAGTTAAAACAAAGGGCTAGAGCAGAATCTATGATGGCTCAGCTGAAGTAAAAAAAAAAGTTAGGGGTAGTAATCATGATCTCAGACAAAGCAAAAGCAAAGCTAGACCCAATGAAAAGGCACAAGTAGGGAAACAACGCTTTGCTAAAAGCCACCGTAGACAATGAGGCAATATTGAACGTTTTTATACCAAGTGTCTTTGAGAAAGGCCTCATTTCTCAAATAAATACTGAGTATAGAACTGTCAAATTTATCAAAATAAGAGCCATTCCCCCAGTGACAAATGGCTAAAGGGTATAAATAGGTGGTTTTCAGAAGAAGATATCAAAGCTACCTACAGTCACATGAAAAAATGCTCTAAATCACCATTGATTAGGGAAATGGAAATTAAAACAACTGTGAGGTACCAGCTCACACTTATCAGAAATGAGAAATGCTGGAGGGGAGGAAGTTAGTGAAACACTAGGGAGGTGGGTGGTTCAGTGGATAGAACACTGCACCTGGAATCAGGAAGTCCCCAGTTCAAATCTGGCCTCAGACACTTACTAGTTTCGTGATCCTGGATATGTTAATTAACCTCTGTTTGCCTTAATCCATTGGGGAAGGAAATGGCAAACCATTCTAGTATCTTTGCCGAGAAAACCTCATGGACAGTATTGTCATGCTATGGTTTATGGGGTCACAAAGAGTCAAATGTCCCTGAATGACTGAACAGCAACAATGAATTGCTGGTGGAGTAGTGAACTCATACAACTCAGGAGTCATTCTGGAGAGCAATTTGCAACTACACCAAAGGGCTATAAAATTGTTCGTGCCTTTGACCCAGCAATGCCATTGCTAGGACTGCACCCCAAAGAGGTCAAAGGAAAAGGACCTATGGGAGTCAAAGTATTTGAAGAAGTTTTCTTTCTTTCTTTTTTTTTTGTAGCGGCAAAGAATTGGAAATCAAAGGGATCCCCATCAGCTCAGGAAGAGCTGAACAAGTTGTGGTCCGTGCGATGGAATCCCTGTGCTATAAGAAAAGATGAGCATCAGCGTTTCAGAAAACACACGGTGAGACCCCCGAGCTCGTGCCGAGCGAAGGGAGAGAATCCGGGAGAGAGAGCCTCGTGTACGGCACCAGCCGATGGCCAAGACGATCAGCTGTGAAAGACTTGGCTGCTCTCCTCAGTACAGCGATCCAAGGCAGTTCCTGAGGACTCGTGATGAAAAAAATGCTGTGGGTCTCCAGAGAGAGAACAGACGAATCACAGCTTTCTCACTTTCTTATTTTTCTTGCTTATTATTTTGCAGCATTGTTAATATCAACATATGGTTTTTTTTGCATGATTTCACATGTATAATGAAACCATTTTGCTTACCTTCTTGGTGACTGGGGGAGGAGTGGGAGGGAGGGAGAGAATTTGGAATGCAAATTTTAAAAAGAAAAGAATCTTTAAAAAAATAATGAGTTTTTTAGGGGGAAAGTTAGAAGTGAGACTCAAAATATGTCTTCTTGATTTTCAACCAAGTGCCCTAACCACTGCGCCACCTCGCTTCTCCTAAAGACCAAGCACTTGTTGCCACTTCAAAGTGTCTTTGGAGAAACCTTAGGATCTAGCCTGTGCTGTTTTACCGAGGGCCTGGACAAGCACACAGAAGCATGCTTGTCAAAGGGAGAGACGAAATGAAGAATTCTGGGAAGGACAGCCACCACACTCGATAATGTCCAAAAGATTCTGGAGCTGTGCTAAGCACTTTACAAAAATTCTCACTTGATCATCACAATCAGCCTGCAAGGTAGGGGCAGATGAGGAAACTGAGGCAAACAGGGTTAAGTGACTTGCCCAGGGTCACACAGCAACCAAGTGTCTGAGGCTGGATTTGAACTTAGATCTTCCTGGCTTCAGGGCCAGTTGCTCTCTTCACTCTACCACCATGGTGCCCTAATGGAGGTGCAAGAGGCATCCTTTTAGAAATGCATTTGAGCGAGAGATACTCTGCAGATGTCAGTACTCTCAGATGTGCTTCATTCAATGGCTGGGACAGAGATCTTGTCCCTGGGTGGGACGTAGGGAGGAGAGGATTAGACAGCTGTTGGATCTCTCCTTCATCCCCAAAGGCAGAGCAGTTAGTAATTTCTAATCTTGCCCTAAGCATAGTCTTATCTTTCAAAAGGAGGGGGGATCAACAAGAGAACCTTCACAGAGGAACTTGTTACTGGGGTGCAAACATGGGACATTGATGGGAAGGTGGGCACTCTGTCCTAGAATTTTTGGTAGAGGGGGAAAGGAATGATGGGCAAAGTTTGATATGTGCCCTATATGTGGGAGAGAAATTGTAAAGAATTCAAGGAAAGCTTGGCAAACTTACATACTAAAGACCCACAAGGAAAGGATGAGAAGTCCCACTAGAAATTCTGGGGACATAAAGAAACCTTCCTGTCCAGTAGACAGGAGGGAGCTGCCTAAGAGACTGAAGTGAATACATAGGGATCTCACTTCCCAATTTAGACTTTAGAAAGATACGTTCCTTGATGGAATTGTGAACTGATCCAACATTTCCGGAGAGCAATCTGGAACTGTGCCCAAGAGACTATAAAACTGTGCCATACCCTTTGATCCAGAAATACTACTTAGATAGGTCTTTTCCCCAAAGAGATCATAAAAAGGGGAAAGGACACACATGTACAGAAGTATTTATAGCAGCTCTTTTTGTGGTGGCAAAGAATTGGAAACTGAGGGGATGGTTATCAGTTGGGAAATGGCTAAGTTGTGGTATATGATTGTGATGGAAATTGTTGTGCCACTAGAAATGACAAGCAGGATGATTTCAGAAAAACCCAGAAAAACTTACATAAACTGATGCAGAGTGAAGTGAACAGAACCAGGGAATGCTGTGTACACAGTAACAGCAACACTGTATGATGAAGAGCTGTGAATGACTTAGCTCTTCTCAGCAATACAACGATCCCAGACAGTTCCAAAGGACTCATGATGAAGTCCACCCCCAGAGGAAGAGCTGATGTGGTCTGGATACAGCCTAAAGAAAGCAGGCTGGTTTTCACTTTCTTTCTTTCTTTTTTTATCCGAATCTTTTTGTGTACAATGACTAATATGGAAATGTTTTACATCACTGTACATGTATAACCTTTATCTAATTATTTACCATTTCAGGGAAGGGGGAGAGGGGGATAGAATTTAGAACCCAAAACTTTTTTTTAAAAAACCTAATATTTAAAAATTGCTTTAACATGTAATTGGAGAAAAACAAAATATTATATGTCAGAGTAGTTTTAAAAAAGAAAGATACGCACAGATAAAGGAAGCAAGGGAAGGTATGAGAATTACAAAAGTGAGTAGTGTCATGAGTCGTTGAGCTAGATGAAAGAAAAAAGGTTTAAGCAAAGTTTTACTGGAGAAAAAGAGAATTAAAGAAGGGAGGTATGAGCCTGTTGCTTCAGGCGGATGGGACAATGATAATGCGTCGCAGAGAGAAGGCAGAGCCACTCAGTCACTCCTGGTTGTGCTTGTTTTCTCTGCCAAGGAAAATGGCCTTTGGATTGGTAAGAACAAAGCAGACATTGCTAACCAGAAGTTTATAGCAAGTAATCGAGGAGGTGATGAGGGAACCTTTGGATGCCTGTGATTAGTCAGAGTCTCCTGGCCCAGGTGATCCCCATTTTATTAGGAGCAGAGTGTATGGCTGCTGAGCTTCTGTGAGGGGTGAGTGAATCTGGTGGCTAACAGGAGAGAGAGAGAAGTGATGGTGAAGAGAGTAGGCTAGAATCCTCAAACTATTGGGCCAAGGGAGCTTGACTTTGATTCCTGGTAGTATTCTAGGACAAATTATTCAAGAGACAGTTGACTATGGAAAGAGGAAGTGGGCTTCAGAACGCGTCATGTCGGACGAACCTTATCTGTCCCTCTCTGACAGGGTAGTGGCCTGGGACGCTCAGAGGAAGCTGCAGAGAGAGCCAATGACACCTCGATTCAGCAAAGTGCTTTGTGACGTCTCTCCCACTACTCTTGGAGACAAGATAGAGGGACGTGCGCCAGCTACAAGCACAATTACTGGCTGAGTGATTGATGGAATCTGTGGAAGTCAGTGTGGAAGGAAGTCCCCTGTAGAGTGAGTGCCTCAAGGAGCCACTCTTGACCCAGGGCCATGTAACAGGATTTTTGTCAGCGACTTGGAAGGAGGCCTAGATAGTGGGCTTATCATGTGTTCCCCAAGTGACATCAAGCTGGGAGGGAGTGCTAACACAATGGATGGTGGAGCCCGGATGCA
>JAQQSV010025229.1:0-10007 GCA_028646515.1 Pseudochirops corinnae | reverse complement strand
TGACATTCAAATACAAGAAGCATGAGAAGGTAAACATGGAAAAGAATTCATAAGGAACTTATCAAAGTTTAACTATTTACATGCCAACATGGAAAAGTGATCATTGTAACTTATGAAACTTTTCTCAGTATGAGGATAGGTGAAGGGAATATAAATGTGTGTGTGTATGTGTATATGTATACATACACATATGTCTTTATAGGAGGGTATATATATATGCATATCAATACATATGTGAGTGTGTATATATATATATGTGTACATAGACAGAGGGCACAGAATCAATCTAATAGAAAAGGATGATATTTTAAAAGGTGAAATTGAGAGGTGGGAGAGAAATAGAATGAGAGGAAACAGGGAGAGACAGAATGGGGTTAATCCTATCATATAGAAGAGGCGAGGGATAACTGTTACAATGGAGGGGAAGAACAGAAAGGCGAAACGAGTGGGTCAACCTTACTCTCATTGAATTTGGGTTAGAGAAGAAATGACATACACTGTAAATTGGGTGTCTTGCCCTACAGGAGAGTAGAGTTGATGGGGATGAGAGGGGGGATGATGGAGGAGAGGGCAGGGTGGGTCAGGGGGCTTTAGAAGCACACACTTCTGTAAAGGGACAGGGACAACATAGAGAATAGAACAAGGGGGGGATAGGAAGGAGGGAAATATAGTCAGTCTTTCACAATATGTCCATTGTGGAGATGTTCTTCATAACTACACATTTACAGCCTATATTGAATTGCTTGTCTTTTCAGTGGAGGTGCGTGACAAGGGAGGAAGGGAAAGAATCTAGAATTTAAAGTTCTATAATCAAATGTCAAAAAAATATATGTGCTTTTTTATATATATATAGGGTAAGGAGATCCATCTCACCATACTGGAAAGTCAGTGAGGTAATGGGGGAGGATATAGGAGAGAGCAGATTGGGAGAGGGGGTATATAGTGGGATCGCTGTTTTGGGGTGGTGTATAGGGGAAAGATCGGGAGAAAATTTGTAACTCAAAATCTTGTGGAAATGAATGATGTAAACTAAAAATAAAAAAAATAAAAAATAAGTACTCCCAGCAAAAAACAAAACAAAAATAAAGTATTGGTCTGATCACCACCATCTCCCTTCCCACTCAATAAAATACAGTAGTTCCCTGTTAATTCTAGGTTCAAATATAAAATCTTGTTTGGCTTTTAAAGTCTTTAATACTTTGACCCTGTCTTACATCTTGCTCCCCTTCAGGTACCGAACTATCCAGCCACACTAACCATCTTGTGATTTCATGCAGAAATATTCCCTACTTCATGCCTTATTCTGGTTGTCTGCAGTCACATACCTGGAATGCCTTCTTGATGAGGTATAGGCCCTGGGAACCCCCTTGAACTCTGATTGAATCTTCTCTTTTGCTGAAGCATTTACCTGAGGTCATAAGTGTTTCATTGTGGCTCTGCCCAAATCTTTAGCCCTCATTTGTACAGCAACTTCCTACCCTTAATCAATCATTTACTGGAATCTGACCTCATTGACTCTTCCTGAAGACTCTCTTGAGCCTCCTCCAGACCACCCCTAGATTCTTCCCACAACCTTTCTCTATATAAGATCCCATCTTGCCTCCATGTGATGTGAGAGCGCCATAGAATTTTCTAGCATGGACTTGCTCTGTGTCCAGTACAAGCCCACTTGTCCAATACAACCCTTACATATACCGAGAGTCCATCCAGTATGGCGAACTTTTAATAACCTTTGCTTCTCTTTGGCTGAGAGAAGACTTGAGTTGAATTCATTTGGCAGGACCCAGTGTTTTGGTATTTGAGGGTCTTGAGTACCCCTAACCCTAAACCTCTACATTTTTATGGTAACCTCATCACTCTCTCCTAGTCTCTACCTCCTGGATTCCTCAGATTCCTTCCAGATTCTACTGTAATTATCTTCTAGCGTGAGGTCTTTCTCAGCTTCCCTTCCCCCCCCCTCCACAAAAACACACACACATACACACACAGAGACATAGATTACCTGGAATTAGCCACTTGTATGTCATTATTTTTTTTTCTTTTTGGCCTGTTACGTCCCCTCCCTTCCCCCTTAGAATGTGAGCTCCCCGAAGGCAGAGACCATTTTTGTCTTTCTTTGTATCTCCTGCTCTAAACACCATGCTTGATATTTGAGTGATGCTTGTTGCCTTTTTGACTTTATAAAAAAAAATGGCTTGTTGATTCAACCTCTTGGGTAGAACTAGAGAATGATTAATCCTTTGGGTGGGTGTGGAGGTGAGAGAACAGAGACATTTTCCACCCAAAGTTTTGAAGGACATTTTAAAATTTAAAGCCATTTTTAAAAATTGTAATTTCTGACTGCCAGAAGTTGTTTTAGAATTAAAATATACTGTACTTGCTTGAGGGAGGAGGGTGCTGGGTTGAGACCAGGACTTTAGAAAAGTAAACTATTAAAAGGGAATGACATTTGAGGAGCCTTTTCTCCCTTTATATCTGATTTAAAGTTCTGGTTGGGTTCTAGTTGGTCACTTGTTCACAACAAAAGGATCTTTTCTGTCATCTTATTTAAATTACTTGTCCTAATTTAAGGAAATAATTTCTGAGGCATGAAGAGAAAAAAACACTTCAGATTACAATAGCCTGACTTTTGAGAATCTGGAGGTACCCACTTTGGATAGATGGAGAATAATTTACATTACATTAAAGGAGTTCCGAATTGATCCAAGTTTTTAAAAATATGGCCCCATTCCTTATCTTCTATTCCCCCTTTAAAAAAAAAAAGTGCTCAAGCTGTTTTTCTTAACAGGTTGTTACATTCAGTGACATTGCTTTTGCATCCAGAGAATGGTAATCTTGAGGATTGTAACCTTGAGAGGAGGAGGTGTCTGCTGATTCATATCTTCCCAAATGGAGCACCCTTGGATGAGATTAATTTTTTTTTTTAATACTGAGATGGGCTGCAATTCAGAGAAGTGTATCAGAAAAAGAGTGACTAGACAGATGAGACTAACCATGCAAAGAAACTGGGTACCTGTGGGGTTTTCAGTCTGCATGATTAGTTTTAGGAAATAAGCCTTTCTTGGCTTGACAAGGTCTTTTGAGTTCTTGGATAGAAACTGGCATCTAGAGGTTTGGCTAATGTTTAACATGTAAGGTAAGTGAATCTTGAGAGCAATGTAACATTGTATACTGGGGTCACAAGCAAATTAATTGACTTATTGTATGTTCAGAAATGAGGTGAAGGGATGGGACAGGATTGTTTAGGGGAGAGCCAGGGGTCTGGGAGAAAAAGAGACAGAGCGGGGCAGTTAGATGGTGCAGTAAATAGAGCACTGGCCCCGGAATCAGGAGGACCTGAGTTCAAAAGTGGCCTCAGATGCATAACACTTAGTAGCCATCTGACCTTAGACAAGTCACTTAACCCCAATTGCCCTGCTTTCCCCCCTCCAAAAAAAAAAAATGAAAAAAGAGACAGAGGCAGATGGACACACACAGAGAAAGAGATATTGTATCTCCAACAGGTAGAATAGAAGTTACTTCAGGGCAGGGATTCTCTTTTGTTTCTAGTAGACAGAGTCTGTTGTTGATTCAACTATAACCCTGGCTGTATTGTAGTCCCAAACACCCCTAACCTTCCACCTCCCTTCATTATCTGTGGTTTCATCTCTTTGTGTCACAGAGAGAGAAGGATGGGGGATGGGGGGCAAAAATCTTTCTATACTTGGTGCTTTGCACAAATTTCCATACTGCCGTGAATTTCTGATCTTCATATGGGCTATTCCCTTCAGTGATGATGACTGTCATCCATCCCTGCATTCTCATCCTATGCATCTCTCCATATTGCGGAGCATTTGACCTGAAGGATGTAACTCTTGGTATTTCCAGGTTTCCACAAGGAGAATTAAAATCTATTGAGCTGATGATGTCATTTTTATGGGGAGCCACTTCTGAATCCATTCTTAAGGCTTTAAATAATCTTGCACAATGCCATGGTTAACTCGGACATTTGCTTAGGAGCTGTCTCTGACTAACTTAGGTGCTAAACAATCAGTTGTTTATTCTAGTCATCTTTAGGCTATAGCAAAGAAAGCAACTTTCTATATTTATTGTTGCTGATTTCTCAATGCTTTAGGCATTTAGCCAATGGTTTCTTTATTAATTGAAGAAGGCTCTGAGAATTTCAGATGATAGTAGTGAATATTCTCAAGTTACTTTTAGAATGATGGAGTAGAGTCCCAGACCAGTTGCTGTATAGAATACAGTTTGGACTATATGAGACTTATCATGTCTTCACAGACTCAGCCTTCTAGTAAATACCTATTCCTTGGAAAATACTAAACACGGGCACAATATGTAAGATACTTGATGCTGGAGAAAAGAAAAAAGCAGACACATTGCAAGAATAATTGATTTTTTTTTCTAGTTTAAGATTGCAAAATTTTTTATCATACATGATCTCATCTGAGTCTCACACTAAAGCAGTGAGATAAGTCTTCTAGATATGATCATCCTCATTTTTCATTTTTTCCATTTAATAGTATTTTATTTTTTCCAGTTATGTGTAAAGATAGTTTTCAGTATTCACTTTTATAAGATTTTGAGTTCCAATTTTTTTTCTCCCTTCCCTTCCTCCCTAAGACAGCAATCTGATATAGGCTATACATGTACAATCATATTAAGCATGTTTTCACATTAGTCATGTTGTGAAAGAAAGATCAGAACAAAAGAGAAAAACCACGAGAAAGAAAAAACAAAAAAGAGAGAAAATAATTTTTTTTTATCTGCATTCAGACATCATAGTTCTTTCTCTGAATGTGGATAGCATTTCCCATCATGAGTCTTTTAGAACTGTCTTGGATCATTGTATTGCTGAGAAGAGCAAAGTCTATCAAAGTTGGTCCTCACACAATGTTGCTGTTACTATGTACAATGTTCTGGTTCTGCTCAGTTCATGCAAGTTTTTCCATATTTTTTTCTGAAATCTGCCTGCCCATCATTTCTTACAGAACAATGGTAGTCCATTATATTCATATGCCACAACTTTTATTCAGCCATTCCCCAATTGATGGGCATCCCCTCAATTTCTAATTCTTTGCCACCACAAAAAGGGCTGCTATAAATACTTTTGTACATGTGTGTCCTTTTCCCTTTTTTGTGATCTCTTTGGGATACAGACCTAGTTGTGGCATTGTTGGATCAAAGGGTATACACAGTTTTATAACCCTTTGGACATAGTTCCAAATTGCTTTCCAGAATGGTTGGATCAGGTCACAACTCCACCAACAACACATTAGTGTTCCAATTTTCCCACATCTTCTCCTACATTTATCATTTTCCTTTTTTGTCATATTAGCCAATGTAATAGGTATGAGGTGGTACCTTAGAGTTGTTTTAATTTACATTTCTCTAATCAATAGTGATTTAAAGCATTTTTTCATATAACTAAGGATAGCTTTAATTTCTTTGCCTGAAAGCTACCTGTTCATATCCTTCATCCATTTATACATTGGGGAATGATTTATGTTCTTATAAATTGACTCAGTTATCTAAATAGTTGAGAAATGAGACCTTCATCAGAGATGCTGACTAAAAATTATTTCCCAGCTTTCTGTTTTTCTCCCAATCTTGGCTGCATTGGCTTTGTTTGTGCAAAACCTTTTAAATTTAATATAATCAAAATAATAATGTTCTCTGTCTCTTTTTTGCTCACAAATTCTTCCCTTCTCCATAGATCCAACAGGCAGACTATTCCTTGCTCTCCTAATTTGCTTACGCTATTACCCTTTACATCTAAATCAGGTCCCCATTTTGACCTTATGTTGGTATATGGTGAACATCCTCATTTTACAGATGAGGACATTGAAGCTAAGAATGTTTTAAGTGCCAGACTCATGCTGACACAGCTTTTTGAAGATCACTTCAAGGAACTGGAGATGTTTAGCCTGGAGAAGAGAAGCAGGGGTGGGAGGTAGGGATGGGAATGATAGCTGTCTTCAAATACTCAAAGGGCTTTTATTGTCTAAGTCAAATTGGATGTGTTCTACTTAGTTCCTCAGGGATGAATCAGCCTGGAAATTTTAAAGAGGCAAATTTAGACTTGGGGCAGTTAGGTAGTACGGTGGATAGAGTGTTGGGCTTGGAATCAGGAAGACTCATCTTCTTGAGTTCAAATCCAGCTTCAGACGTTTACTAGCTGTGTAACCCTGGGTAAGTCACTTAACCCTGTTTGCCTCAGTTTCCATATCTCTCAAATGAGCTAGAGAAGGAAATAGCAAACAACTCTAGTATCTTTCCCCCCAAAAAAGCCAAACCCAAGTGGGGTCATGAGGAGTTTGACACAACTGACAAACAATTCGACAACAGATTTAGGCTTAATGTTAGGAAATATTGGCTCACATTTAGAGATGTCCCAAAATGGCATTCATTGTCTAAGAAGATAGTGGGTTCCCTCCTAATGCAGATCTTCCTTCCGACAGGTTAAGATACCTACTTCTCAGCTATGTTTTGGTGATTATTCTTTTTGGAGAATGACTTGAACTAGATAGCTCCTGAGCTTCCTTCCAATTCTGAAATTCTGGGAAGTGTCCCAGGCAAGACTTGAACCAACACCTTTCTGACTTGGTCTGGCATTCTTTTCACTAATTCATCCTGCCCCCTCATTGGTCAACTTCCCATCAAGTCAATACATTGGGGTCTTTTGGTCTTTTTTTTCTTTTTATTCTTTGCCTTTGTAGCCTTCGTACTTAACATAGTACCTGGCAAACAGTAGGTGCTTAATAAATGCTTTCTTGCCTGACTGACAGTTGAGTACACAGAAGAAACAATACAAG
Organism: Pseudochirops corinnae; assembly: GCA_028646515.1. Classification (NCBI taxonomy): domain Eukaryota; kingdom Metazoa; phylum Chordata; class Mammalia; order Diprotodontia; family Pseudocheiridae; genus Pseudochirops; species Pseudochirops corinnae. The sequence goes on along the minus strand of JAQQSV010025229.1, from coordinate 3,195 downwards.
AGGGGAAGTTTTCCAGGATCTCCAAACAAAGCCATGACCAATTATGATCTGAAGGCTTGGGGGGGAGGGGGCTTTCTAGTGAAAAGACAATTCTGCCCCAAAAGACAACAGGACTGTGGCCCATCTCTCAGTTCAATAGCAATAGTAAGCAACCTTCCTTCTCACTCAAGGCTGCATCCCCCACAGTCCTATGGTGGCAATTCAGCACTGGATTCCTGTGCCCCTTTTGGGTTTCTCTAAGTGCATTGCTGACAAAAATCTTAAGAAATTTTCCTTTGCTGTTTCTCTCTGAGGCGGCTAGTGGAGCAGAGGTTATAGTACTGAGCCTAGAGTCAGGAATATTTGAGTTTAGATCCAGCCTCACATAGTGGATGTGTGATCCTAGATTAGTCACTTAACTGTTTGCCTCAGTTCCCTGAGCTGCAAAATAGGGGTAACAATAGCATCTACCTCTCAGGATTGTGGGGAGGACAAATCTGACAATATTTCTACAAAGTGCTTACCACAATTCCTGGCACATAGTAGTCTCTATATAAATGCTTATTCCCTTCCCCTTCTCACAGGCCTCTCTATTACACACTCTCAGAAATGCTCACAAGTGCATGCATACACACACACACACACACACACACACACACACACACACACACACTCCACACCCCACACCCTCCCCCACACACACAAACACAATTTCTCCCTCTTCCTGGATGCTCCATCCCCAGTGATATTTGCAAAACTAGTGACCTCAGGCTATAAGTGAAACTATTCCGCAGAAATGTTGGAGGAGTTTTCTTGTAGGAAATGAAACTTTTGTTACATATAGATTTTGCCTAGGTACTGGCATATTACCAACCCCTTATGCCTTCTTCCTTCCCTCCCTTCTCCAATCCCAATGGTTTCTTAGTTCCAAATACTCAAAAATCTTCCACCTACTTCACACCTGGAGTGGCACCTATAGAAAAAGAAGCATATGCATCTTGGATTGTTGGCTGAAATGTTCAGAGAGGGGGAATTCCAAATGGGATAATTAAGAAATCTGTGAACGCCTTTGATCTCTACCCTTTTTCTCCTGACTCTTCAGCTATTGCTTCCTGTTCAGGGAATACTTAGGATGGCCAATTGTATGGTAAAGGACGTGGATTTCCTGCCATATGAGAAACAATTGAAAGTACTGGGGACATTTAGCTTCAAGAGAATTTATGAGTGACAGAGTACCTTTCTTTGTGTATTTGAAGGGCCATCACATAGAAGAAGGCTTAGACTTTGCCCCAGGAGGCAGAATTGGGAACAATGCATGGTAATTCCACAGAGGAAGATTCAATTTTTATGTAAAGGAAAATTTTCTTAATAGTTATACTCATCCCAAAATATACTTGACTACCTTTGAGTAGTAAAGGGGGCCCTACCCTCTAGAGGTCTTTAAATAAAGACCTGATAACTACTGGTAAGGTATGATGTAAGGGTATTCATGTAAATGATGGACAAAGATGGACTCTGTGGTCCCTCCCAATTCTGAAATTCTTTTTTCCTTCATCCTGAATATAACTTGTTTACATTCTGCTTTCCTGTGCCCCTCACCCTTTCCTTGGCCATGTGTATGTACTGGTAAATATCTTTATTTGATAGGGCAAAAAGCCTTTCTGCTTTTATTTTCTCTGACTGCAACAGGGTCCAATTGCCCTTCCATAGTTGTGTGGTCTGTCCTTTCTCACGAAAATGTTTAGTTAGTAAATTCTGTGGGCATTGATAGTTGCACCCTATCCACCTCACACCCACCCACACCAAGTGAGTGGGACTTTCAGAGAATATTGGGAACTTCCTCTAGTGAGAAGGTAAGTAAAAAAGATTTTTTTTACAATTAGAGGTTTAAGACTAATAAGGGAAATTAAAATGTACAGACCTTTAAGCTGCTTCAGAGCACTGGCCAAAGGATCATTTCTTAATTTAGACAAATGATGCTATTTATGTACAACCACATAGCAATTCAAGAGCTAGTTTTGTGCTCTATTTTGTTATTAATTTAAAAGTCAAAGTTTTACTCAGATGTGCATGCTAAAAAAGTTGGTCTCTCATAAACTGAATCAAAAGTAGACAAATTGAGTTATTGCTCTTTCTCTGTATCAAGTGCACTTTACCTGTGATGTTTTGGTAGAGTGTCATGACCCAAACATTCACAGATTTGAGCTGGAAGGAACCTCAAAGATCATTGAGTCCAGTCCCCTCATTTTACAGGTGAGAAAACTGAGACTTAAAGAAACAGGTAGAAGTGACTTGCCTAGGGATCATACAGCTAGTGTCTGAGGTGGGATTCAAACCTAGATCTTCCTGACTCCAAGTTCACTATGTCCATTATGCCATATTGCTAGCAAGTAAAAACTGGAAAGTCCTTTCAATGGGGGATTTCTAAAAGGATATAGACAAGAATTGTAAAGGATGAGAAGTCACTGTGAAGTTGTGATCTTCACTAATGGAGGAAGTATCTCCCTCTCAATGCCCCCCAAATCAATTAGATCCAAGATCCATTGAACTATAAGGATAACCTCTATAGACTCATCGGGTCCTTATCCCAATTCAAATTCTCACTGGCAGGGCAGATCCCCAGCCTGTGGTTGGCTGCATCTCTCCCTCACAGTTATAAGGGTACCCTTAAAAAACAATAGGATTGAGGGGCGGAGCCAAGATGGCAGCATAGGAGCAGCAACATATTGCAGCTCTCACATAGCCACCCCAAAATACCCATAAAATGTGACTCTAAACAAATTCTAGAGCTCCAAAACACACACAAATATACTTTCCACTAAAGTCAGCTCGGCTACGAGGAACCATCTCAGCCCTGCGAGCTAAAACCAGCCTAGCCTGAAATGGGCTCTGCCCTGGAGGTGGCTGGATGAAAGGAGGCGAGCCCTGGCTGGAGCTTCGGGAGAACGAATCTGCAGCAGCAGTGGCAGTATCCAGAACTAGGTTAGTGGAGCTCCACGAAATCAGGGGAGAAAAGTGGGTCAGGCCAAAATGCCTCCAGGGCAACGAGGCTGCAGAACTGGAGGTCTTGCACCCGCCTCCACACTGCCACTTCAGAACTCTCAGCCTGCAGACTGCAGGGGGACCAAGCGATTGTTCAGAGGCCAAGTGCTCTTGTGTTGAGGGGCCTGGATCTGGATCGCAGTCTTGGGCTTTGGTCCCGTGGTTTTTTTTTTT
>JAQQSV010025228.1:0-10007 GCA_028646515.1 Pseudochirops corinnae | reverse complement strand
TAAGCCAGGAGAAGGCTATATATACGCCCTGATGTGAGGTTTTGGTTTGGGGCTCACTTTGAGAAGAGTTGTGTTTGATTTGGCCAGAAGAGACTCTGGGCAGCCGTTGAGCCCCCTGGCTGTGAAAAACCCAGATGTTGGTGCTTCCCTCTCTGGTAACTGAATAGGTAACTGATGTAATGGTCAGACGCTGGAAGCCGTCTGCTGATCTGTTTTTCTGTTTGTTTGTAACTTGTTTGTATTCTCTGAAGTTCAGGGTGCTGACTTTTCCCCCTGAACTAGGTAAATGATATGTTTGATTAAAGTAAGATTGTTAACCCATTTTGAGTTGCTTTCCTTTAGAAAAGCAGATCTAAGAACCTGAGCTAGTAGCCTCCCTAGGTATGCTAGGGTGCTTGCTGTTTCATCTATTCACTGTGCCACCTAGCAGCCCCAATTTTCTTTATTTTTAAATAGTGTTTCTTTTCTACAGAAGACTGTTGAATTTTATTTTCTTATCCATTCTTCCACTGACTTTCATTTTATTGGATTGTTTAATCTAGATAAATTATAATTGTTAGACATACTTTCCTCCACTCATTTCTATTGTATTGATATTATCTCCTTCCTCTTTTATAAGCAATTTCTTTGTCCCTGAACTAATTTGGTTTTAGTAACAATGAAAAAGTTGATATAGAAAACACAAGACTTTACAATTGATTGTATATCAGATGTAGCTAAGATAGAGTAAAGCATTCAGGATGACTACTAAGTTGCCAACCTTAGTCATCCAGAAAATGTTAGGTTACTTTCCCACAGCTTCACAAATTATTAATAGAAGAGCCCAACTAAAACCCACCACTAGTTTGAGTTCAGAATAAGATTTGAGAGTCAAAGAACTAAGGGACCTAAGTCAAGATCTAGAAGCTCAATAATGTATGCTAAATTCAGAATGGAAATGTTCAATTCAGCTTCCCTTTCTCTTCCTCCATTTGATTCAACAAGAAGTGGTCAAGGACCATTTATCTGGCACCAAAAGCATTAAGCTTGCTCCACAAAGATCTTATAACTAACTCTCTGCCTGGGGAGATGAAACATATCAACGTGAAATAAAGAGAAGAATGAAAGACAACATATGATTTCGAGGAAGTTGGAAAATATCTGGTAATAAAAATAGTAACCATAAGGCATTACAATTTTTGAAGTCATCAAAATAAATTTAATCACTTAATCAATGGTAAATCAAATGCACATTTAAAGTAAATCACATTGAGTAGACCAACTGTTCTGTGGTCTGGTCAAGCACTCAAAAAGTGATTATAGTCATTTATCTTTGGCTTCTTCTAACCCCCCCTAACCTCTGCAGCATGACTATATTATTATTTTTCTCTTCCATTTCTCTGCTTTAGAGTCCTATATTCAGAGCTTAATTAAAAAATAGAAGTTGTGGACAGAAATTGAGTTGTTAAATTGACTGACATGATTCAACAACAGCAACAAAAGCTACCTCCTAGTAAAGGACTAGCAAATGAAATTTAAGAAATGATATTCCACCCTACCCCTACCACCAACCCACCCCAACCCACCCCCCGCTGCCACCAACAAGGGAATATACATTTTAACAACAAAAAAATACCCTGTGAGTTTCAAGGAATTAATGAATTTTTTAGTAATAGAATTTCAGGCATCTTGAAAATTCCAGAATTCTACTAATTTGACTATCTATTCAGGAAGAAAGTGATCTGTAAGGAATGACCCCTAATCCAAGGGAGTATTTATTTTAATGAGATATATACATCTTAATAAACTAATAAAGTTCAATGTTAGAATTTCAGATACTTGAATGTTCCAGAATTCCACAGATTCGACTATCTATTCTCTCAGTCTAAGACCAATTCATTTTGCCATGACCCAGTCCAAGTTTTATCTTCCTACAAACATGAAAGATATAAATGAAATGGAAAAGACATCTTCCAAAGTGCATGGGATCTGATCATTTTAGTTATGTCATCACAAAAATGAACATAGATAAAGACAATTAAAACACTGAATTAAAGTAAAAAGATCTTTGTTGGCCAACTATCTTCTTGGTGTTTCCTTAATATTGATGTGTTTCATTGCCAGATAAGAAAGGATCAAATTAAAATGGACTGTATTTTCAAACTCACATTTCTCTCTCTTGAATTAAGTGATATGACAAGTACAAGAGAAACTGACCATTTTTTTTTTCTTAAATTATATACTTTAATAAGTGAACATTGCTTTGTATGATCTTGGATATTCTTATATTTTAGGACTGATTGTAAATGCATATTACCTTGGCTGCCTTTATATTGTGTGATAAAATGATTAAAGTTACCTTACACTGTGTAATTAAAAATGCCAAATTTATTCATAATTTATAAGGCATTGAATCTTACTCTATTCAAACACACCACATAGCTAATTTTGTTAAGGTACAAAGTTGAAGCCAATTAACCCTGTCAATTAAGGAGCCTAACATGATTATTAACTAATATTAGAGGAATCTCAAGGCTTGAAAGAATACGTGCCCTTCCATAAGATCTTAACTCACTCCCCATCAGTGGGCTGTACAAAGAGAAAAATATTCTTTTTCCTTAGAAAACTTCTTATCATCAGAAACTTTTCTTTGATACAGCTATATCATAATGAATGGAAAGCTTGCCTTGGAATTCCTGAAGACTTAGGTTGAAGTTCCACTTCTGTCACATACTAATTGAATATTGAAATGTAATTTAACTTATTATTGTCCCAGGAAATGTTTTAAAACTGAACATTGCCAAGCAGGTGACACTTTATATAAATAAAGAGAATTTCCTTCCTAGGAGTTCCTTATAGCAATGAAATCACAGGCCTACTCCCACTCTTACTGCCCAAATACCAACATTACTAAAGACAGTATCTAATGCAATCTTCTATTTTCAAGAAAATCAAGACCCAAAAAGTCTGTGACTTTGTTGGGGTCATAATAATTATCAAGAGTCATAGAGTTAATTTAGATTTGGAAGGAAATTGAGAGGTCTTGTTTAATCTCCTTCATTAAGAAATGAGAGAACTGGGTCCTGGAAAGGTTTAAATGAATTGCCCCAGTCATGAATCAACTAGGTAGTCAAGCTAGGTTATGAACCTTGATCATCTGATTCCAAAGCCAGCACTCTTTCCAAAGTAGGACCTGTATCACCCTAATTCACAGGTCAATATACCTCTCATCATCCCATAGAGGCCCCTTTGCCAGTATGTATCTAAAAACAATAACAGTATAAATGCTCCTGTACTCAACACTTAGAGGGGAAATAGTTAGAATTAATTAATAGCCATCACTGTTTTCTATTGAGAAGTGATTCTAAATTTTCTAATACTATTTGGGAACAATGCTCAAAACAGTATAGATAGCTGAAAAGAGTACAATGTATTTTAATTTGCAACTAATATAAAAATATAAAGTTTTCAATAGCTAAAAATGTAGTCATATTTAAAGTGATATGCTTACAATTAAATTATCTAGGTTGAAAGGCAACCTGGTTTCAACCTGAGTTTTCAAATTTTGTCTTTTTATGAACTCAAAGTAGTTTATGTGTTAGCATTAAAGGACTTATGCAGTCATCCTTATCCATGCATGCTTCTCATTAATGTCAATGGTGTCTCTGTGTTTAGATCCCAGAATAAAACACGGTTCTCATATTTTCTAATTGTATATACATGGGAGTCCAATTCAAACAGGCATAAGCTAATTCTGTATGATTTTATAAAAAAAATACTGTTTAAATCAGGTATACTACAGAGCAGGTGTTGAATAAGGGTTTGCTGAATAAATAAGACTAGCAAAAGAATTAGTAATTACTAGAGAATAAGGAATCACATCCTATTATAATCTAATAAGATGTCTACATTGCTTTAATTGAACACAGTGAAACAGGAATATTACATGTATTTAAGTGGCAAGCAGTATAATAGGAATACCATAACTTCTTGCTTGACACACAAAAAGAAGTAACTCTTTGGGAAACAGTGGATAACATAGTAGATAGAGGGTCAGCCTTGGGCTTAGGAAGACCTAAAGTTCTTGCTGTGACACATACTAACTGTGGAACCATGAGCAAGTGACCTCAGTCTTTTAGTGGCCCAAGCAGATTTCTAAATCAGAAATTATAGAGGAACTTCAGCGCAGTGGAGCTGCAATGCTAAGAATTCCCTACATTGCTAAAACTTTCAAATTCATACCAAAAGGGAAAAAAAAAACTTGTCATTTTAAAAAACATTTTAATCATGAAAATATGAGGATAAAGCAAAGTATTCAACTTCAAATTGCACTTTCCTTTATTGATCATTGTTATTCTTGTCCTTTGGACATCAAAGTATCTCTTCATTATATAAGTTTGTGACAATCTCTTCTCATTGGAGACTCAACCCTTCTATCTCCAAACTACTTTGAAAAAGAGAAGCAAAAAGATAGATTTGTCTAACTGGGTCCAAAACTTAGAGTCCAACTAAGCAACAGAAGTTTGGCAAATATTAATAGGTCCAGGTAGACAAGAATTCAGGAGGTCAGCAATTGGGTGCATTTAAGAGCATCACTCATATGCAGAAAACTCTATAGTTTATTTCTGATTCTGAGGTTATTTCTTTCTTCGAACATTTTTTAGTCCCTGATATATAAAGGTCAGATCTGTGAACTTATTTTGGAAGGGGAACTAGATTTTTTTTTTATTTCATTGGTATAGAGTGCTTTCAGTGCTCTCCTAAAGCAGAATGATAACAATTTTGAAATTTTAGTCTCTATTAGACATCTGTCTATGCCACACAGACTCTCAGTATAGGTAAGGACTACATAACATTTATAACCAGAGTGAAAGATAAAATTTTCCGAGCAGAACTTTTATCTGTTTAAAAATGAAAGAAAGATAGGTAGAACAGTAAACAAAGGGCTATACCTGGAGTCAGCAAGAACTGAGCTCCTGTCTATCCCCAGATATTTACCAGCTAGCTGTATGATCCTAGACAAATTATTTCACCTCCATCTGACACAGTTTCCTCATCTGTAAAATGAGGGTGATAAAACACTTACCTCATAGGATTGTTGTGAGAATAAGTCAGTGTTTGTAAAGTGCTTTGCAAACCATGAAGGGCTCAGTAAATCATGGTTACTATTAGCTATCATTATTTTTTGGCGGGGGAGGAGGTAATAGACCTGGTAGGAATTTCTTGCAGAGCCCTTCACATGCCCCATTGTTACTATCACCTAAAATAACAGTTCTTTTAAATTTATACACACACACACACACACACACACACACAATTTTAATTTATGAAATAATACAAGCATTTACATAACATAGTACAATAAAAAAGATGGTTGCACATGAAGCTAAAAATCAGTTATGTATAACTTGCTTCTCCTTTACATATATAATAAAGGTATCGCATAAATGTTTTTCCTTTTTTTTTCTCTCTCTCGCCTTTCCACACCCTAGAGATGGCTACCAATAGACACAAATAGGTATATATGTATGTGTATACATACATATACACAAATACACATACACATATGTACATACACACATATATGTAAAATAATTGTATACATACTTCTATTTATAAGTTCTTTCTCTAGATGCAAACACCTATTTTCTTCATATGTCCTTTACAGTTAATTTGAGTATTTATAATAGTTAAAACAACATTCTCTCAAAGGTGTTCATAAAACAGTGTTGCTCTTACTATAGAAAATGTCCTCTTCATTTTGTTCACTTTATTCTTCATTATTTCATGCAAGTCTTTCCATGTTTTTCTAAGATCACTGAGTTCATCATTTTTAATAGCACAGTAGCATTCCATCACAATTATATCCCACAAATTGGTCAGTCATTCCCCAATTGATGGGCATCCCTGCAATTTCTAGTTCTTTGTCACCACAGAGAGCTGCTATAAACATTTTAGAACATATATGTTCTTTTCCTTTCCCCTTAATCATCTTTTGAAATAGACCTAGTACTCTTATTACTGAGTCAAAGGTAGCTTAATAACTCTTTCAGCATAATTCCATATTGCTCTCCAAAATGCTTGGATTAGTTTACAATTCCACCAAAAATGTCCCATTTTTCCCACATCCCTTCCAACATTTAACTTTACACTTTAATAAATGTTAGCCGATCTGGTAGATGTAAAATGATTATCTCATTTCTCTAATCAATAAGGATTTGGAGCATTTTTTATATGTCTGTGAATTGTTTTGATTTGTTCATTGGAAAACTATCTGTTCATATCCTTTGATCAAAAAAGCAAAAAAAAAACAAAAAAAGAACAAAAAATTCAATAACAATTCAATTTTTAAAGTTTCTAATCAGTTTCCTCATCTGTAAAATGAGCTGAAGAAGGAAATGGCAAATGACTTCAGTATCCTTGCCAAGAAAATAACAAATGGGGTCACAAAGAGTCAGACATGACAAATTGACCAAAGAACAAACTATGTATAAAACACTGTGTAAGTAACTAAAAACATGAAGAATTTTTTAATTGTCCCTTTGCTTAAGGAGTGTACATTCTCTTGAGAATAAGGACTGGGTGTGGAGAGAGGGTAGAGATATAATAGAACATATAAACTACATTCAGATAAGAGTCATGCAATTGAGTATGACAAGGACAAAGGAGAGATTGAGACAAAATAAAATAAAAGCATGTGATGAGAAAGAGAACTTTTCAGTGTTTTCTTTTAATACCTTGAAAATTAGATGAAGAAAAAACCAACCGTAGAAGTTCTTAAGGGTTTGTTAAAATTAATTATGAAAATCAGTTAATGAATATTTTACAGCATCAGTTAAGATAACTGGAAACAACATTCAGATGTGGTATGAAACCAAAGCAAGAATCACTCACTTGATAAAATTGAAAATGATTCCTTTGGGAAAAATCTCAATGTACTTAATTGGAATTTGAGGGGAAGAAAAAAAAATAGCCTAAGACATAACACTCTAGCATGCGGAACACAGTAATATCATAGTAATAAAGGATGTAAAGTCTCTATAATTGACTTCATTTTCTTTGGGGAACCTCAATAATCTCAGTCTCTCTCTCTCTCTCTCTCTCTCTTTCTCTCTTTCTCACTCGCTCTCTCCCCCCCCCCGTACCTTTCACTCTTACTCTTTCTCCTCTGTCTGTCTCTCCATCCCACATATGCATATCTCTGTGCATATTATGTAAATGCGTTTATGTATGCATGTAGAATAGGTTTCTTGAGAGCAAGGTTGTTTCATTATTGTCCTTGACTTCCCAGTACTTAGCATAGTAGCACATAATAAATGCTTAAAGTCTTTCAGGTTGATTGATTGGTCATATATGTTTTTAGCCATATACACACAAATACATAAAAGACATGGAGATAGATGGATTGATTAGATAGATAGATAGATAGATGATAGATAGATAGATAGATAGATAGATAGATAGATAGATAGATAGACAGATAGACAGATAGCTAGGTAGATAGCAAAACATTTTTAGTGGCTAAAGAACCCATATCAGAGTCAGAAAGACTTGAGATCAAATTCCATTTCTGATGCATTAATAGTTGTGTGGCCTGGGAAAGTCACTTAACCTTTCAAATCGGTTGGCAACTAAGAGTATAAACTGCAAAAAAGTTACAAATGCATATATCAATATATTGGAAGAAAATATTCCTCTTCTGGGGTTCTCTATACCAATGAAACCATGAGTCTAGTCAAAACCATATGTAGAAGTATCTATGTATCATTTTTATTCTATCTATTATACAAATGTGTATATGTATAAGTGCATCTCTGTATGTGTGTGTGTATGTGTATGCATGTACACATAATCCAGTAGGAAAGGTAATAAAGGATGGAACTACAAAGAGTATGTATATAGTAGGACTCCCTACAGCAGAAAAATGCCATTCTTCTACTCTAATACCTCAAATCCTACTTTTGTGAGGCAGTTAACTGAGTAGTGTCTGACCTCCCCCAATACAAGATTATTCTTAAATGGCACAACCATTTCTGGATATTATTTATGACTGTGGTTTCCTCATATGAATGAAAAACAGTTTATAGAGCCTTGTTCATAAAGCAAGATGGTCTACCTTCAAGTTGCATTGTTAGATCAGCTGAGGTTCTACTTGACATTTTATCCTAAAAAGAGTTATCTAGCTTCTCTCTCCACCGCCAAAAAGACTAATAATGGCCAGCATGTGTCAGGCTAGATCCTAACTAAATATTTAAATGAACTAGTATAGTCTAATATTGACTCTCTATTCTAACTTTGCCAGAGTTTGTAAATCACTCTGATAAATGAATTTAAAGTCTACAGATAATTTCCTTCAAAGAGGCTTTCCAATGGCCACTTACTTCATCTAGAAGTCTTAATATGGGGCTACTCTTGAAAGCTGAGGGTTTGATCTATTTTACATTCTGTCCCATGCACTAGAAGGAGTAACCAGAATAATGAATAAAGTATAGAACTTGGAATAAGGAAGACCTGAGTTCAAATCCTGTCTCTGATATTCACTGGCTCTTGAAAATTGACTAAATTTGTTTGCCTTAGTTTTCTCATCTGTAAAATAGGAATTATCATAGCACATACCTCACAAGATTTTTGTGAAAATCAAGCTAGATAATATTTATAAAGAATGCTTAGGGGCAGCTAGGTAGTGCAGTGAATAGAACATCTACCCTGGAGTCAGGAGGACCTGAGTTCAAATCCAGCCTCAGATACTTTACACTTACTAGCTGTGTGACCTCTGGCAAGTTACTATACCCCAACTGCTCTGCCTTCAAAAGACAAAAAAAAAAAAAAAAAAAAAAGGATGCCCACCCGAGACTCAGTTTCCTCATCTTTAAAACTAGGCTTTACTTAATGGTCTCTAAGTTTCCTCCTGCTCTAAATCTATGATACCATAAGTCCTCCATGAAAAACATCTTGTCTTGTTCAAAGCAGGTTCCTAGGACCCTGATTTCCTGATCCCCTTAATTGTAGTGCCTTTCCTTTGTTGATTATCTCCAATTTATCCTGTATATGGCTTGTATATAGTATGTACATATAGTATCATGAAGTTGTTTACATATTTTCTTCTCCATTAAACTCTGACTCCACTAGGCTTCTTGAGATCAGGAACTGTCTTTTACTTTTCTTTGTATCCCCAGTGCTTAACATAGTGCCTGGCACACTGAAGGTACATAATAAATATTTATTGCCTAACTGACTCATAAGTAGCTAGAATTGAGCACAGCATTCTGACATCTTGGATCCACCTGGCAAATGTATCCACAGAGCTGATTATACAGGGAATGACTAAATCAGGAAAGTGCGTGATAAGAACAGCTCCATTTGTAGAGAAAGAGAGTATAAGGTAATATATCATTCCAGCTTAAAGCAACTCCTTTTCCTCGGTTATTTCTCTGAACTCCTACTAAAAGGCAGCATTTGCTCTGAAAAGGTCAAAATTGTGTCCAAAATTTTTGAAGTGAGATATATACAGGAGTTTTCTGAACCTGCTCATGTGAGATAATTGTGATATTTTCTTTTTTTTTTATTTTATTATAGTTTGCATCATTCATTTCCACAAGATTTTGAGTTACATATTTTCTCCCCCTCTTTCTCCCACCCACCGCCCCAAAACAGCCATCCCAGTGTGTCCCTCCTCCCCCAGTCTATTCTCTCCTATGTCACTTTTCAGAAGGGCAGTCTGGATCTCCCAACAGCACTGCCTGTGTATCTCAAGTTCCAGTTGGATGTACTCAATAATAATAATAATTGCATATATAGATAGATAGATACACATTCATAATATTTGATTATGGAACTCCATATTCCAGATTCTTTCTCCTCCTCCCTCACCACCCATCCCCACTGGAAAGACAAGCAATCAAATACAGGCTGAACCTGTGAAGTTATGCAGAACCTCTCCATAGTGAGCATGCTGTGAGAGTCTGATTGAATGTCCCTTCTTCCTATCCTGCCCCCCCATCCATTCTCCACCCTGTCCCTATCCCTCT
>JAQQSV010025227.1:0-10007 GCA_028646515.1 Pseudochirops corinnae | reverse complement strand
CGTCAGCCCTGGTGATATTGCGCTTGGCCTTCCTTTTCTTAGGGGTGGTATAGCCATCCTCAGACTCACTGCTGTCCTTATCTGGCTCTCTGTCCTTGTGCTCATTACTGAATGAATCAGAAGGCTTGGGTTTGACTCCATTTGGAATAATTGCTGGTGCCTGCTCTGTGGGGGGCTTGTCCTCTAGAGGCTTCTGCTTTTTGTTCTCATCCTTATTTTCATCGAGATTCTTGGTTTTAATTTCTGCTTTTCCAAGGGTGCTGGCCTTTGTGTTGGGGTTCTTCTTAAGATCAGGCTCAGCTTTTTGAAGTTCACTGTTAAATTCAGAGTCACTAGACATGCAAGACTGGCTAGGGGCCTGCTTCTCATTTTCCTCACTGTCCATCTTGGACTTCTGTATGGCTTTCCCTGGTTCATTCTGGACCTTGGGATTGCCTTTGGCTTTCCTATTCTGCTTTTGGCCTCGTACTTGAGCCTGGGCCTGGGTATGCTTTCGTTCCATTGTAAGTGGTTAGGGCTTCCTGCTTGGGGAGGTACCACCCAAACCCCTTTCAGTTTTTGGTCTTGAATCTATTTTAAACAAGGAAAAGGCAAAACTCAGAATAAAGTTTGAGGTAGGGGGCAGTAAGACCCCTTCCCCCATACAGTACCCCCCCCAGTTTCCAAGTTAAATCTCAATAAATGGGTCTAAAAAGTTACTCACGTCAGCAGGGCCTTCAGACTCAACTCCTCTCCCACTCCCTCAGTAGGTTCTCCTGCAGGGACAGCTAACCCCCTGAAGGTGGCATCAGATCTGTTATTTGAAGTGGGTCCTCCTGCTGGATTTCACTTATAAAGCACTCTGACTCCTCCCAGTTACCTCCCCTTGAAAACAAACAATGCCTATGAAGCTGCTGGGTTGGGGGTGGGGAAACTTAGGGACAGTGAAAATGAATGATTTGCCCAGGGTTAAAAAGTTGTAGGTGTTGAAGTCAGGCTTTCAACTCATGCCTAAATGAGATCATAATTACATGAATTAGCAGCAATTGACCCTCTGGACTAAAAAAACCACTAAGTTCAACAGCAAGTTATAAGGATGTCTACAGTGGAGTGCCACAGGGATCTGTTAGCTCTCCAGCTAATTAACATTTTTTTACCACTGCCTTGGTTAAAGGCTCAGAATGTCATGCTTCTCATATTTATAGATGACTCAAAACTGGGAGGAAAAACTAACACATTAGATCACCAAGTTAGGATACAAAAAGGACATAATAGGCCAAAATGCCTAGAATAGGACCAAGTTTTGATAGGGACAAACATAAAGTCTTATGCTTAGATAAAAACAAAACTATGCAAATACAAGATGTGAGAGGCTTGATTAAAGAACAGTTTGAAAAGGAACTGGGAGTTTTATAGAACCACAAGCAGAAGATGACTCAGTAATAAAATATGCTAACTAAAAAAGTAAATTCCATCTTGGCCTGCATTAGAGAGGTGTAGCCTCCAGAAATAGAGAAGTAATAGGGTCCCCCTATTCTGCCTTTACCTGGAATACTGAGTTCAGTTTTGGACACCACACCTGAAGTCAGTTAATAAACATTTAGGAAAAATATTGCCAAGGCAAAGAGCATCCAGGGAAAGTAACAAGCACGGTGAGAGCTCTGGGAACTATGCCACACGAACACTGATTTTTCCTGCAAAAGAAAAGATTTGAGAGAGGTATATGAAGGAGCAACCATTCACATGTTATGCTTGGCCCCCACCAGAAGCAATAGGGAAGAAGGTACAAAAAGACCAACCAAAACTCAATATCTAGAAAAGTCTCCAACCAATGAGCACTGCCCTAAAGGGCAATTGACACCCTCTGGACACAAGACCCTGGACACAAGATTCTGTCACTTGGACAATCTCCTTATGCCTCAGTTTCCTTATTTAGAAAATGATAAGCGTTGGATCTCATGGCTTCAAAGGTCCTTTCCACCCCCAAATCTATGATGCTTGGAGGTCTTCCTTATTGGATAAATTTGAAATTAATTCTAAGGCTGAATCACCGTTTACTGGGCATGTTTCCTTTGCGGGTATAGGTTAGACTAACTGACCTTCTGATCCCCTAATTCTGTGATTTAGCACAGTCAGTTAGCTGGCATAGTGGATAGAACACTGAGGCCAAAATCAGAAAGACCTGAGTTCAAATCCAATTTTAGACTTCCTAGCTGTGTGACCTTGTATAAGTCACTTCACCACTGTCTGACTCAGTTTCCTCATCTGTAAAATGGAGACCATAATAGCACATACCCTTTCAGGGTCGTTGTGAGGAGCAAATGAGATAATATTTCTAAAATGTTTGGCACATAGTAGGTGTTAAGTAATTCTTGTTCCCTTCCTTCCTTGATTTGTCTTTGGTTCCAAAGAGTCACTGCTTGGAATTACTAAACTTGTGAGTATCTGTCCAGGTTTTCCTACGATTGAGCAATTCAGAAAGCAAATCTGAGAGTGCCAAGTTGTTTTGCAACAAATAAACACCTTTTAAAAGGATGTCTCTGGAATTTCAAGAGATTTTCATTAAAAAAATCAATTCATTTAGTTTAGAATCCTGGATGTTATAGACTCAGACGTCTAGGCGGCTGTGCAGGATTCATGCTATTGTTCAACAAAACAGCCATATAAATACTATGCTGACATCTTGATGAACTCACCTTTGATCTAGGCTGAACGAGGAGCCTAACTTTAAAATAATTAGTGCTGGAAATATCCGATCTTTTCAGACAAGCAACTAATATCTCCGTCATTTTTATGATCAGATTATAAGCCAGTCTGAGGTATTGACTTGAGCTGGGCCTTAAAGACAGGATAAGATTTACATAGAAAGGCATTCCAGGGGAGGGGAACAGTCTGGGACTCTGGGTAAAGGTGTGGAGGTGGGAATAATAATAACTCATTACATTTTTCTTTCTTCTTCTCACCTTGACAAACACCAGCATATATGACCATTTGCATGAACAAAGAACACAAGAAGATTTTACATGAAACTGAATCTACATTCCTTTCAACTTGTTTTTTAAAGTATATCATTCATTTAGTAAATTAGCTCTTAAGATGTCCCACTTAACCCTTCTTCTGTTCTGCACGCTTTTTCTTTTCTTTTTTTTTCTGCTTAACTATTTTTTTAGGGGGAGGGGTATCATATAATATCATCATCATTCCCCCTTTCCTTTATTGCACCAAAGGATTTCTAAAAAAACCTTGGGAATCCTAATTATAGTCAATCAAAACAAACCCACACATCGGCCTGGGGTCTAGTTCAAAAAACACGTCTCATTCTGTACCTTGGGGTCAAGGTGTCAAGCCTGCAAAATTCCAGTGCAACCAGAACCAGCTTCAAATGTAATTGGGAGATGTTTAACAAAATAAATCAGAATGCATTACGATATAGATAATGTTAATTTGTGGTTTTCTAAGTGAATAAGCAGCCCTCAGGATTAATTTCTATTTGAGTTGGACATCACTGCCCCAGGTCATCAGATTCTTCAGAGTCAGGCAAGACAGCTTGTACTCAACAATCCTCTGGAATCATGATTGGTCATTGCAGCAATCAGAGATTCTAAGTCTTTCAAAATTCTTTCTCTTCATAGTATTTTAATTATTTGCTTGGTTCTGCTCATCTCATTTTGCTTTGGTTCATACATGTCTTCCCATGTTTTTCTGAATCAATCTTTCATGATTTCTTATTCCCCAATTATTGGACATCCCCTTAATTTCCAGTTCTTTGTTACAACAAAAGAGCATAGCTATGATTTTTTTTTTCACATATGGGGTCCTTTCTGACTTTTAACTCTGTCAGGGTATGATTCTATCTGAGGAATCTCAGGACGGAAGGATGTGTGCACTTTAGTGATTTGAGGTGGTGGTGGTCTGAAGATGCTTTCCAGAATGTTTGTACATATTTGTAGCAACTCCAACAATGCATTAGTATGCTAGTTCTCTCACATCACCTCTGAAAATTACTATTTACCTTTTTAAAAAAATCATCTTGGGTAATCTCATAAGTATGAAGTGGAACTTTAGAACTTTTTAAAAATATAATATTTTATTTTTAGGGGCAGCTAGGTGACACAGTGAATGGAGTGCTGACCCTGGAGTCAGGAGGACCTGAGTTTAAATGCGGCCTCAGACACTTAACACTTACTAGCCGTGTGACCTTGGGCAAGTCGCTTAACCCCAATTGCCCTCCAAAAGGCAAAAAAAAAAAAACCCAACAGTAATATTTTATTTTTTCCCAATTACATGTAAAAATAATTTGTAATATTCATTTTTAAAAATTTTAAGTTTTGAATTGTCTCCTGTCCTCCCCTACTCCCTCCCTGAGACAGTAAACTGAGTTGTTTTAATGTGTATTTCCTTTAATATTAGTTAGTTGAAGCATTTCATGTAGTTATTTGGTTTGCATAGGATTGAAAGTTTTTTACTATGAACTCAAACATCCAAACACATCAACATTTCAATAATCAGAAGAGAAAAGAGAATTTTATGTGAAATTATTAACTTCTTTGAAGAGTTTTAAAAAAGGTATTATTAAATTTAACAGGCCAGTTACAAAATGACTCTTTCCTCTTCTGAATTTTCCTCTGATCTTGTGTGCATTAAAAAATTTTTATTTTGAACTTAACAAGCACCAAATAAAATAGATGTTTCCGTGTATGTATAAAAGAACAAAAAAAAACTTGTAAATGAGATTGCAGATCTCCATTCTGTGCATCTTACTTTTCTTTGAAGATATATAATCAGTTTAACCTGTAACTTCCAAAGCTTGTCTGTGTGAATGGCTGTTGAAAGCTTGCTTTTCTTCTTTTGAGAACTGCCTGCTTGTATCTTTTTTTTTCTTTTTGGAGGGGGCAAGGCAGGACAACTGGGATTAAGTGACTTGCCCAAGGTCACACAGCTAGTAAGTATTAAGTGTCTGAGGCAGGATTTGAACTCAGGTCCTCCTGATTTCAGGGCTGGTGCTCCATTCACTGCACCACCTAGCTGCCCTCTGCTAGTATCTTTTGATCATTATCTATTGGGGAATGAATCATAAATCCTTTTCTGTCATTCGTCCTGCTACTATGCTGGTTAGTAATTGTTTTAATTAGTGTTTAGTTGAATCTCTAGGATTAACAACTCATATTTTTGCAAGCCCTTAAGGTTTGCCAAGTATTTTTCTCACAACAACCCTATGAAGTTGATGGTAAAAGTATTATAATCCTTGTTTCATATGTGCCCAAACTGAGACCTGGAGATGCAATCTAACACACCCATGCCCATAGAGCTGCTATGATTCAGACCCACAGTTCCAAATTCCAAGTCCAATACCCTTTCCACTCCACCATACTTTGAATGAAACAATAGAAGAAAGGGCTTTAATCATAGAATATCAGTCAGTCAATCAAGCAACATTTAAGTGCCTACTATGAACCAGACATGATACAGAACAGATTGAAGAGATTACTTTGCCACTTAATATTAGGTAAGGCACTTTACCCCTCTGGGCCTCAGTTTCCTCATTTGTAAAATAAAGAGGTTGGACTAGATGACTTCGGAGGTCCCCTTCCATCTCTATAGTCCTCTCATCCTACTTAAAGTCTTCTGATCTTGTGTGCATTTATGTATTTATTTTGAACTTAAAACACCAAATAAAAGAGATATTTCCATACACAAATGACAGAAAACAATAGCTGGATCATGTTCCCTTGGAATCTCTTCTTCTTTCTATTTAGCATTCCCAGTTCTTGCAATGGATCTTCCTATGCTTTCATCTCCAGACCTGCCACGATCCTGGCTAGTCATCTTTAGTTTAATAAATAATAGTGACAGTAGCTCACATTTCATTTGTTTGTAGGTTTTTTTTTGCTTTTTGGAGGGGAGAAGGCAGGGCAATTGGGGTTAAAAGTGACTTGCCCAAGGTCACATGGCTAGTTTTTTTGTGTTAAGTGTCTGAGGTCAGATTTGAACTCAGGTCCTCCTGACTCCAGGGCCTGTGCTATATTCACTGCACCACCCGGCTGCCCCAGTAGCTCGCATTTCTATGGCCCTTTCAGGTTTGCAGAGAGTGTTAGAGGTACTACTGCATCTTCTTGACAACCATATGATTTAAATATTATCTCCATTTTATAGATAAGGAGATTGAGAGGTTTAATAATGTCCTATTGCGGCACCATAACTAAAATTGAATGCTCCAGATGTGGTCTGATTAGGGCAGAGCTAATCATAGTATCACTTATTTAGTCCTAGGAGTGATGCCTCTTTTGATGTATCCTAAGACTGAATAGAAAGTGGGTAGGTGTGCATTGGATTGAATCAGTAAGACTCATCTCCCTGAGTTCAAATCTGGCCTTAGACACTTGCTAGCTGAGTGACCCTGGACAAGTCACTTCACCCTACTTTCCTCAGTTTCCTCACCTGTAAAATGAACTGGAGAATGAAATGGTAAACCACACCAGTATATTTGCCAAGAAAACCCCAAGTGGGGTCACAGAGTCAGATTGACCTTGGTGTTCTCAACGTGTGACCCAGTTTTAAGCACTCCACAGCACTGGCTTCAGCTGCCTTCATGGCCATTGGAACAAATTTGTTCTCATCCACCCATTCTTTGAGAGAAAGTCTTCACATGCTTGGGATAAACATCCCCCTACCTCCCTGATGGGTATGAGGCCTGTCGTTTACCCTCGACCTGGTTTAGCCAATCTGCTGAGATGGTTTTACTGGGGTGTGGCTGCTTCTCATGCTATAGCATGGCAAAGATACTAATGGGGAACGATCAGTGTCGGAAAGGTTATGGGAAGATAGGCACACTGGTGAACTGTTAGTGAAGCTGTGAATCAGGACAATTGGAATTATGCAAACAAAGTAACTAAAACATTCATATGCTTTGATTCAGAGATTCCATTGCTAGCGTGATACCCCAAGGAGACCATTGAAAAAAAAAAATCCCTAAATACACAGTATTTGTTAGCACCTTTTTCTATTTATGCTAACAAAAACACTGAAAAAAAAGGAGATGACCTTTGATGTGGGTTTAGTTAAACAAATTGTGGTACTTGAATGTAATGGGATATTATTGTGCTAGAAAAATTATAAATGTGATGAATGCTGAGTAGCATGGGAAGATCTACATGAACTGATGCAGAGTGAAGTCAGCAGAACCAGAAACCAACATATACAATAACTGCAACAATACAGAAAGGACAGACACCACAAAATAATCAAAATCAAATGCTACAAAATTAAAAAGAACCATTATGCCCCCAAAAGAGAGACATAAGAAGGCACTCACACCATTCTTGCAGATGGGGAGTACAAAGGTATGGAATGTTGCATGTATTTTCAGAATTTGGGATCAGTTATGCTGATTTCTTTCTCCCTCTTTTTCTTTCTTAAAAATTTTGTTGTTGTATTAGATGGCTCTCCAGGATTGGAAAGGAGAGGGATTCTAAGGAAAATTTAGGTAGTTTAAAAAGAAGTCATATCAATAACAATTATTTATTTTGAGCATTAATTAAAATTAATTTAAAAAATTTCGAGTTCAGAATTCTTTCCCTCTCCCCTACTCCTCCCCACCTCTTGAGAAGACAAGAAATGCATATTTCACATATACATGTAAGATTATGAAAAATAGATATTCATATTAGTCATGTTGCAACAGAAAATACAAAATAAAACAAAAAAGTAAAAAATAAGTATGCTTCAATCGACACTCAGGGTTCATCAGTTCTCTCTGGAGGTAGATAGCATTTTCATCACAGGTCCTTTGGAATGAACTTGGATCCTTGTCTTGATCAGAGAAGCTAAGTCATTCACAATTGATCATTGTATAATTTTGCTGTCACTATATATTATGTTCTCCTGGTTCTATTCCCTTCACTTTGCATGATTTCATATAAGTCTTCCCAAGTATTTTTGAAACCATCCTGCTTAGCATTTCTTAGAGCACCATAGTATTCCATCACAATCATATACCACAATGTGTCCAGCCATTCACCAGTTGATGGACATCCCCTCAATTTCCAATTCTTTGCCTGCACAAATATTTTTACTCAAATAGTCCTTTTCCCTTTTGTTTGATCTCTTTGGAATACAGACCTAGTGGTGGTATTGCTGGGTTGAAGGGTATGCACAGTTTTATAGCCCTTTTGTCATAGTTCCAAATTGTTCTCCAGAATGGTTGGATCAGTTTGCAACTCCACCAGCAATGCATTAGTGTCCCATTTTTCTGCATCAAATCTAGCATTTGTCGTTTTCCTTTTCTGTCATTTTAGCCAATCTGATAGGTTGTTTTAATTTGCATTTCTCTAATCAGTCATGATTTAGAATACTTTTTTTCATATGACTATAGATATCTTTGATTTTTTCTTCTGAAAACTGCCTGTTCATGTCCTTTGACCATTTTGATGGGAAATTTTTTTTTAAAGAAGGGACTTCTTGATGTTCATAAGGCTATGCTTCAATTCTTCCCTGTATGGTAGAAGTTGCCAGAAACTTTTCTCCACTGGCCTAGCCTTAGAATCTAGGGTCAGCTCCACACTGCAATGAGGCATCACGGATGGTTGCAGAGACATTGTGTACATGGTGGGCTTGGATAGGCTATCGCAGATAATAACAAATAAAGAACTTTGAAGAACAAGAGTAAAAGTTGTCATTGGGAAAATGTTTGCTAAGAAAAAAATATGGGATGGTCATGTGGCATGGTCAAGGGGTGACTGGTGGACATCCAGAATGCTCCCTGTCCTCCTTGAGATGTCAGAAGATAGTCAAGGTCACTTGTATGTTGAGGGGACTACCTAGTGTTGAACCTATGGGAGAACATGGCTGAGACTCTTATAGGAGAGGCAGGTGTGGATGCAAGATGAGGTCTGCATCACTGGAGAAATCAAATTGATAAGAACTCAGATGGGGATTTTACATCTAGGGAAACAAGGCCATAAAAATAACCCAGGAGCGATCAAAACATTCCAATTACATTTGGTCCATGAAAAAAATACATTTGTTACTTCTTAAACCCACTAAATAGGCCACAGAGTTTAATGAATTTAAATGTAAAGACTGAGATTTCAGTTCAAACCGTCAACTTCTTAAGTATAGGGATAAGGGAAGCATGACTATATAGCAGCATGTATGAAAAAGATCTGGGGGTTTCAGTGGACTACAAAATCAGTTTGAGTCAGCAGTGTGATATGAAAGCCAAGAAACCTAATGCTGTCTGGCAGGGTGGAGTAACTATGTTGTGCAGATTTATAGACCTACTTTAATCCATGCTGATTAGAATGACTAGAATGACTCTGGAATGGGGTGACTAGGTGGCTTGGTGAATAGAGCACTGGCCCTGGAGTCAGAAGGACTTGGGTTCAAATTCGACCTCAGACACTTAATACTAGCCATGTGACCTTGGGCAAGTCACTTAACCCCAAGGCCCTGCCTTACCCCTCCAAAAAAGAAAAAAAAGAGAAAAGAATGAATCTGGAATATCATATTCAGTTTGGGACACTACTGTTTAGGAAGGATATTAATAAGCTGAAGAGTATCTAGAGGTCAATGACCAGTATGGCAAAAGGCCTTGGTGGCATGGTGCAGAAGACAGAGCACTGACTCTGGGATCAAAAGATGTGAGTTCAAATCCCATCACCAGTGGGATGACAATACCATGGCCAAATCACTTGGTCTCCATCATTGGATCATCTCCTGATGAGAGACTGGACACATGCCCTCTGAGGTCTTTTCTTGCTCTATAACTGTGATAATACAGAGAAGAACAAACTTTTTAAAGGCACAATCACTGTCCTCAAGTCCATATTTCATTTGTTCTGCAAGCACTTCCCTCTTTACTTGTGATACAAAAGCCAAAGTGCTTCATTCTGCTGGGGAACAATGCATATTTAGAAAATTAAAGAAAATAAAATAAAATAAAATTAAATTAAAAATGAATACAAAGTAGTTTCTGGATAGAAGGCACTAGCAACTGGAAAGATAAAAATAGCCTTCCTGGAGAAGGAGAC
>JAQQSV010025226.1:0-10007 GCA_028646515.1 Pseudochirops corinnae | reverse complement strand
AAAAAAAAACAGTATATTGTAAACAGGGCATCTAGGTGGCCCTGTAGGGAGAGTGCCAGGTCTGGAATCAGGAAGACTCTGCTTTCTGAATTCAAATCTGACTTCAGACACTTACTGTGTAACCCTACTCAAATCACTTAACCCTGTTTGTCTCAGTTTCCTTTCCTATAAAATGAACTGGAAAAAGAAATGGCAAACCGCTCTAATATCTCGGCCAAGAAAACTCTAAATAGGGTCACAAGGGAATGAACAAATATTATAAGATCACAAAAGAGGGGAAAAGTGCTATAGGAACTCATTGGTTGAGTACTAGAAAAGCATTGATGAAAATGTAAACCTCATGCACCCTTCATATCTCTAAATTAATAGGAAAAAACCCTGGATTACAGGCTAAATAATTTTTCTTCAATTTACCCTATAAATATATTATTTTACATAATTATTTTCATTTTTTCTACCCCTAAGCCCTATTTCCCTTAGACGGGTAAGTTTCTTGAGAGCAGAAACTTCCTTTTGTCTTTCTTTGTCTCACCAGAGCTCAGGGCTGTGTCTGGCACTTAACAGATGTTTAATAAATGCTTATTGATTGACTGACTGATCAAAAATCTAGTTTCTGTTATTTGAAAATAGAATGGTAAATAATTTAAATATTTTTAAATTGGATTAATATATGCCCTAGGATAGAACACTTATATAATTGATGTTCATGGTCTTAAAAGTTGTCTGAATCAAAGAGATTTTGGCTTGCCAAGGGTCATACAGCAAACATATGTTAGACGCGGGCCTGGAACCTGTCTTTCTGATGCCAAAATTGACCTCCTATACATCAAGCTGACATGTTTTACATATGTATACACATGTGTATGTGTATGTACATGCATATGCGTGTGTATGTGTATACATATATGGAAAGAGAGGGAGAGAGTTAACATTTAAATTTCCACTCTTGCCCATCCCACCACGACTCCACAAGCCCAACACATACACACACACACACACACACACACACACACACACACACACACACCCCAGATAATGAGATTTTACTTTCAACAAAAGATTTATTGATTGGTTATATAGCTGCAACCCTGGTCTTAACAGCCAACTTAATCCCCAAAGAGCCAAATAAGTCATCTGGTGTGAGTGCAAAAGGCTTCTACTTGGATTTCAAGATGTCTATACATAAAGTCTTTGCTTAAAAAAGGCTACTCTCTCTCAGGCTTCATCTCCAATATTTTCTTCAACACTTTCCTCAAGATGACTCTGATTAACTTTCCCTACCCCCATTCCTTCATCAGAGTTTCCACCCCTTTCCTGGTTTTTCCCTCAGCATGCTTGTATATCTAAAACTGCGTTACTTATTCTTGTTGTTTCAGGGATACACACTTTTCCTCTGTGGTTTACTAAAAAGTTTAGTTGCCAAAGGCAAGGACCAGGTCGTCACCTTGATAGTTCACTGGATTTATTTACATGTTTCCTCCCTTATTAAGAGAAAGATCTGAACTCAAATACCAGTTCTGATGCCTACTAGTTACATGATCTTGGACAACTTAACTAAGTACTGTGGGCCTCAGCCTGTTCATCAGTAAAACAAGAGGTTTGGATTAGAAAATCTCTATGATCTCATTAAATTCTAGCATTCTAAAATCCTCTAAATTCTGTTTCAGTGTCCCATATTACCAAGTTTAACATGCCCACTAAATATGTTTCTCCTGGATCTATGGATTAATTTAATTAAGGAAATAATCTAAAAGGTAACTTTTATATCTAAGAAGGAGTGTATCCTATTCAAACCTCACATTATGGTGCAGCTGTTAGAATCTTGGATTTAGAATCAGAAAGACATGAATTTGGATCCTGCTTCGAACACTTAGTAGCTATGTGACCCCAAATTAGTCACTAGATCCCTCTGTACTTCCATGTCTTCCTCCGTAAAACAGAAATGACAAAAGTTCACATCTCACAGGGTCGCTGGGAACGTCAGATGAAATTTTGTACTGGATGGCCATGGCAAACCTTAAAGTACAGTATGAATGTCAGCTGTTGCTATTACCATTGTCACTAATTACATTACTAAGATACTAGTTACATTAATCTGTCTTGCAGCATATCAGCTACCCTCTACTAGCCATGTGTCATCTGCAAATTTTATGCCTTCTTTGCTTTCATTCATATCATTGATAATATATAGTGTAGTAGTAGATAGTACTAGGTACTATAGTACTAGATAAAATATAGTATAGTGTAATATAATATATATTATATATATGTATATATACATATATTTAATAAAAGTGCAATATTGAAAAGTACAAGAAGTTTTTTGTTTTGTTTAAGCAAAGGACAGTTATTATTGTCTCCTTTGGAAGCAATAGTTAACGATAATTCTGTTCAACTGATTTTTAATAAGTAATTATATAGTAACATAAATTAAACCAGTGTGTCATGCCAGGGATCTCGGAAGGCTAGAACATGGGGCTGAGTCAAATAAGATGGAATATAATAATAAATTGCAAAGTCTCACACTAAATTTTAAAAAATCAACTTCATAAGTACACAATGAGGGAAATTTGCCTAGATGATTTTTCATATGAAAAATATCTAGGGGTTTTCATGGACTACAAATTCAATATAGTCAACAGCATGATGCAGCAGTTAAGAAAGCAATGCAATCTTTGGCTACACCAAAAGAGATCCAGAACCCAAGACTAGAGAGGTGATAGTCTCCTGAGTGAACTCTGCCCTGGTCAGACCTCACCTGGATTCATATATTCAGATGACGACGTATCAAGCTCAGTGGAAAGAACTGAAGATGTTTAGCCTAAAGAAAGAAAGACCTCTCCTAAAGAAGGTGGCATGACAGCTGACTTCAAGTATTTGAGAGGTTGTCAAGTGAAAGAAAGATCATCCTTGTTCTCCTTGGTCCCATAAGGCAGAAATATGAGCAATGAGTGGAAGATGTAGAAGCAGATTTAAGTTCTGGGCTGTTTAACATTTTTATCTATGATACAGATGAAAGCATAAAAGGCATAAAATTTGCAGATGACACATAGCTTGTAGAGGGTAGTGGAATGCTGTAAAACAGAATCGAAAATATTTCTATGGTCTAAGACAATGGTTCAAATATAATAATATTAAAATTAACAAAATGTAAAATACCAAATGGCTTCAATAAACCAGTTTCACAAATAAAAGGCAGAAGGAGGCTTTGCTAGACAAAAATGCATGGGAAAAAATATCTGGCACTTTAGTAGACTATAAGTCTAATTTAAACCAACAGTATAAACTTTGAAGCAATAGTATAAACTTGCTCTTCATTAAAGGAGACACAATGTCTATAATGTCTTGTATTATTCAAAACATCTGGATGATTGTGTTCCTTTCTGGGTACCCCACTTAGGCAGGACAGTGGTAGGTGGGGGAACATCCAGAAGATGGTGGCCAGGATGTGGTTCATGCCATAGCAGGACTGAACAAGGCACTTGGGATTATTTATTCTAGAGAAGAGGAAATTTAGGGAGGACTTGATAGCTATCCTCAGTTAACTAAAGGACTATCATGTTAAGAGGGATTAGATTTAATATGCTCGATTCTAGAGAGCAAAACTAGAAGCAATGGGAGGCAACCTCAGGGAAGCTAATTTAGGTTCCATGTAAAAAACTTCCTATAATTAGAATCATCTAAAAATAGAATCAGCTGAGTCAAGAGGTAATCCTTTCCTCCTCACTGGAGTCTTTCAAAGAATGGCTGAAAATCAATCATCATTTATCAAGTACTTACTACGTGTCAGGTGCTATGCTAAGGACTGTAGGCACTAAGAAAGACAATAATAATCTCTGCCCTTAAGAAGCTTATATTTTAAGGTAAATTGTTAAATGCAAGATACATGCAGAGGGGAAGCTAGGTAGAGCAGTGAATAGAGTACTAGTCCTGGAGTCAGGAGGATCTGAGTTCAAATTTGACCTCAGACATTTGACATACTTACTAGCTGTGTGACCTTGGGTAAGTCACTTAACCCCAATTGCTTTGCTTCCCCTCCCTCCAAAAAAAAAAAAAGACACATACAGAGTAGGTGAGGTAGTTAAGAGAGAAAAGAACCTCATAGGAGAAAGCCCTAGCAGCTGGGGAGACCAAGAATAACCTCCTCCAGAAAGTTACATTTGAGTTGAATCTTAAAGGATTCCAGAGATTCTAAGAAGTGATGGAGGAGGGAGGGAGAACATTCCATGCTTAAGGAACAGTACATGCAAAGACAAATAGGTAGGAGAGAAGACTATCATGTATGAAGAACTGTGTAGCTAGATTGTAGATGGTATGGAGAGGAGTAAAGTACAACAAAACTGGAAAGACAGGAAGGGACCAAGTTGTGAAGAACTTTAAATGCCAAACAAAAGATTT
Source organism: Pseudochirops corinnae (assembly GCA_028646515.1). Lineage (NCBI taxonomy): Eukaryota > Metazoa > Chordata > Mammalia > Diprotodontia > Pseudocheiridae > Pseudochirops > Pseudochirops corinnae. The sequence continues at coordinate 5,609 of JAQQSV010025226.1, read as the reverse complement.
TATATTTTTTTTTAATTTTTTTTAGTTTTTTTTTTTTAGGGCAATTGGGATTAAGTGACTTGCCCAAGGTCACATGGCTAGTAAGTGTTAAGTGTCTGAGGCTGAGATGTGAACTCAAGTCCTCCTGACTCTGGGGCAGGTGCTCTATTCACTGTGCCACCTAGCCACTCCAAGATTTTATATTTGATCTGGGAGGTAACTAGAGTTTGTTGTTTGGATGAGGGGAGAGATGACAAGGTCAGACTCATGCTTTAGGAAAATTGCTTGGTGGAGGATGGATTGGAAAGTGGAGAAACTTCTGGAAGGGAGAGCAATTAAAAGGCTAATGAAATAGTCCAAGAGAGAAATTAAGAGAGTATGGACTTGTGTGGTGGCTGTGGAGAGAAGGGAACACACCTGAGAGATGTGAAGGGAGTAGAAATTATAAGATTTTGCAATCAATTGGATATATTGGGTAAGTAAAAATGAATTTTCAAGTGTGACACTAAGATTGTGGACCCCAAGAGACTGAGAGGATGGATTTTTCCTCATCAGTAAGAGATAAATTCAGAAGAAGGGAGAGAAAAAGAGAAAGATAATGAGTTCTGTTATGGACAAGTTGAGTTTGATATTCCTACAGAACATCTAATTCAAAATGTCCAGTAAGCAGCTGGTAATGTAAAACTAGAATTAAGGAAAAAATTTGCTAAAGAGCTGTATGAATCATCTGTGTAGAGGTGATATTTGAACCCATTAAAACTGATGAGATCACCAAGTAAGATATCATAGAGTAATGGTTCTTAACCTTTTTTTGTGTCATGGATCCTTTGCCTCAGTCAAACTGAGACCTATTGAAGACCTTAGCTTAAAAAGGCCAACATCCCACAGTTCATCCTGGGTCATCTCCAATCATCCGGATCTATATCTCACCATTGGAGCTGATGACTTTGCACAACCCTCCTTACCGAAATCCAATTCATTTACATGTCATGGCATCACTTTCATGATGTCATGGTCCTCTTTGAGAATGAAGGACAAAGAATAAGTTGTGGACCAACCCCTTGATAGAATAATGTCCTTGGTTTTTTGGTGGGTTTTCTTTTCATTCACAACTGAAGGAAATGCTCAATTTCAGTAAGAGGTTAGTGGAAAGGGATGATCTATCCACAGACTCCTTGGCAAGGAGGCAGGTCTCTGCACTCCAAGGTAAGAACCCCTAGTATAAAGAGAAAAGAGAAGAGTGCCTACCACAGAGCCTTGGACAACACAAACAACTAATACGCAAGACCGAACATGACCATCCAACAAAACTTGAAGATCCAATAAAAGAGACTAGAAAAGGATAGAACTAAGACAAAGAAGTGTTATGGAAACAGAAAGGAGTATCCAGAGGAGAAGGGAATAAGCCCTGTCAAATGATCGTTTTTTGAGGATGTTTTAGAGGGGATTCCTATACAGGTAATGAGTGAGCCTGATGACTTCTGAGGTTTCTTCTAATTCTAAAATTCTATAGTTCTCTGAATATAGTACTCATAGGACATGTGAAAAGAGAGATTAAAAACAATTTTTTAAAAAATCTAAATCACAGCCAGACAAAGTACTTCAAACTATACAAAGATCAAGTTTCGAATCTGCAGGATATAGTTAACTTAATTCTCAGTATACTGTCCAAGACTAAATTGATTACTAAAGAAATTGTCTGTGGAAGCAATTTTCTGAGGCACTTGGACATGCCTCAGGAATCTGAATACTCCAAGATGTGGAGACTACCATTTAGTTACCACATTTTCAGCCTTCTTCCTCCTACCAGAAATGTTTCCTTTCCATAATTTCCCATAAGAAAGTGACACAATGAATGTATGAGATGGCTTTGGTTTTCCTCTGTAATGCAGAATCCATATAAAATATCATTTAGGGATTATTTATGATGGCTAACTATTGTACCCTCAAAAGGTGGAAAAGGTTATAAAGTATCGAACCTTCATTGTACCACTACCCTCCAGTATCTTGGGGAAGATATAAGAAGGTATAATCTTACACTGCATAAGATTTCCTCACCTAAACCCTAGTAGACAAACCCCAAACACCTGTTGTGGTGGAAGGAAGGGAGGAGATAGACTAATATGCCCAAAACCTATCAAAAGAAATATTCTCACCCAGTTACAAATCTGAAGATTTTCTAAGGTGGTACATGTTTGAACCATTTCTTCTATGGCTCTGATATTAGAACTGATCGAGAAATACCCTCCAGAGCTCTCAGAGTACCTTTCAGACCTTATTCAGCAAATTCTCATCATGTCACTATAAGCTGGGAAGGGATCAAATGGTATTAACAGCATCCTACAAATGAGGAACCAGGAACAGCAACAATCACAGCTCACATTTAGACAGAACTCTAAGGGCTGCAACACACGTTACATATATCTATCTGAACCTCACAGGAGTCCTGCCAGGGAGGCGTTATTGTTTATCCTATGTATCAGGCAATGACAGACCTGCTGACCTGACATTTATATCTCTCTGAGACTCAAAGAGACCAGATGACTTGTCCAGAATTACACAGAGAGTTAATGTCAAAGTCAGGACTCAAATCATGGTCTCCTTGATTCCAAGGCTGGATCTCTATTCACTATCCCTAGATGCCCCTCTCCCAGATTCTTTTATATAACCCATACAAATATCACTTGCATGTGTTATGATTGTGCATATAGAAGTGCCATCCCTGAGGACATTAGAGCATTTAGAAAGATAAATGAGTCCCCAAGATTACTGAATGTGAGTGGTGAAGTACAAAATAAAATTCAGGATTTTTGTTCCCCACCCCACTCCACTGGTGAACAATTCTATAGGAGTCCATGAAACACAGATTTCCTTAAAGTCATACCACCTCCCTGGCCTCCTTAGATTGAAGCTGGTATGTGTTTCCATTAAAAGAGAATTCTCTCTCTCAGGGAAGAAAATTGTATGTATTTAACTCAAAAACAAGATTTGACAGGGTGACCATCTGTTTTTCTTTTCCCACTTAATTACAAAATGAGAATATACCAAGCCAACTGGAATTCCCATGTGTAGAGTTAGATTATTAAATATTAATCTCTCTGTGAACTCCTTCACACCCTGCCAAGAAACATTTCAGCCTCTCAGGAGGGGTGGAAATAGTACTGTTCCCCAGCTACCAACAAGACCATAGAGTTGCAACCCAACACCAAGAACTACCATAAGACTGTATTTGCATAATCAAAACACCCTGGCAAAGGACTGAGTCACTGATGAAGAGTTTTCTTCAGTCATTGATATGGTACTGACAAGGATTCTTGTGGTAAAAGTTCAGGCACAGGGTAGCCTTCCCCATCACCAGGACAAAATTTCTTCCAGTAGGAAATTTTGGAATGAAATGTACTTGACTCTCAAAGCAAGATAACAAGGGACAGGACAGATTATCTGAAGTACCTTTCTATCAATCACCCTTGACCACTCTTAAATAATATCTCTGGCACTCCTGCCTTAGCCACCAGAGAACCATTGACCCAGCAATTATATTATCCCATTAGGCCATGAGAACAGCAATTCATTCCCTTAGAGAACTGAGAACTTCAATAAATCTGAGCTTATATATAGACATGAGTATGTGGGCATCAGAAAAAAGGGAGCTCTGCATTACTTCTCTCCCTGGCATCCTCCTACAAATATGGCATTGTCCATTTACATATGCTCACAGTTAAGATATCACTCTGCCAAAAACTGAGGGAATCATAAGAGTTTTGAGAAAAAGAGAGTGGATGAAGGAGAATTTAAGGGAGAAGGGAAAATTTACTGAAACAGGAAAATAACTGTAATAAGGTAGAGAGCAATAAAGGAAAAAAAGATCAAAGATAACATACTTGATTGAAAATTTTAGAATTCAATCAACCATCTGTGGTTTACATAATGCTAAATAAACCATTTGAGTCATTTTTACTGTCTAGCCAATCTGGAGTTTGGTTTTGTTGTTCTTGTGAAACTGGAAGAAGGTATTCTTAATGCATTGATGTCTCAATAAGATTGGCACCATTTTTTTAATGATTAAGTGCTACAAAGGGATTTTCATATACTTATATTTTAAATTTTTATGCACATATATATTTATATCTAGATTTATGGACAACAGAAATTGTTACATCTTTTTCCCCTCCTCTATATTCTTAGTCCATAGTAACATCAAAGGCTATTCTAATTCTAACCACCCTGGGTGTCACAGGAAGAAGTAACAGAGAAGTCAACCCACTTTGCCCCAGGACTTAAAGGACAATTGGGGGAATATTAGGTTATTTTGTTAAGTTTATAGGCCTTTGAGACATACTGATTTGGGCAGGAAAAAAAACCACTGACTAGGTTTTGGGACAAAGACAATATCAAACTGTGAAGTCACCCTCTTCCAATCTGAAACCAGCTCTTAGATGATAGTGCTGGCGTATATTGCTCATTACTGCCCAATCCTGGAAAGACAGAGGTGAGAAGGAATAAGGGTTTAAGGAGAAACTTGAGAGTGGGGATTTGCTGACCTGGCCCAGCATCTGAAATATAATGCTACCATAGCAGGGAAGTTATGAAATATCCCCACTACAACCACCACTACCACCACCACCACCCCTCCCAAAAGATACAATAGGAAGAAGGTGCATTATTGAAGAAAAGCAGGAAGAAAACTGACTAACACCATGGGCTAGAAGTTTTGGATATCTGACAGACAAGTGACAAATGCCATCAGCTGAAAGCTATGGCAAGCTAAAGTAGATACCATATATTTTAGAACTCTCAGAGTTAATGCCTTTTGAGAGTCCTGGCAAGTACATGGCTATAAGTGACTGACTTTAGGCACTAGTCTCTGGGAGAGGTTGCTCATTGGAAGGTGTTGATATTTTCTATGAGATCTATTTGTGTTTTTCCACTTAAAAACTTTTGTCTGTGATCTACATGCTCATAAGAATAGGGGGCCATACACCAAAGTCAAGTCTAAATGGGTGCATGATCTAGGTATAAAGGCTGATACTGTAAATAATCTGGGGAAGCAAGGAATAGTTTACCTGTCAGATTTATGGAGTAGGGAAGACTTTATGACCAAAGAAGAGTTAGAGAGCATTATAAAATGCAAAATGGATAACCTTGATTACATTAAATTGAAAAGTTTCTGTACAAACAAAGCCAATGGAACCAATATTAAGAGGGAAGTGGGAAATTGGGAAAGAATATTTACAACCAGTGTCTCTGATAAAAGCCTCATTTATAAAATATACAGGGCATTAAGTAAAATTTATAAGAATACAAGCCATTCCCCAATTGATAAATGATCAAAGGATATCAACAGGCAATTTTCAGAGACAGAAATTAAAGATATCTTTAATCATATGGAAAAATGCTCTAAATCACTATTAATTTGAGAAATACAAATCAAAACAACTTTGAGGTACCCCATCTCACCAGTCAGGTTGGCTAAGATGACAAAACAGGAAAATGACAAATGCTGGAGAGGATGTGGAAAAATTGGAACACTAATGCATTGTTGGTGGAGTTATGAATTGATACAACCATTCTGGAGAACAATCTGGAACTATGCCCAAAGGGCTATAAATAATTGCATACCCTTTGACCCA
>JAQQSV010025225.1:0-10008 GCA_028646515.1 Pseudochirops corinnae | reverse complement strand
AACTAAAAAAAGAATCCTTAATATATTTCAAGAAATTACAAAAGATAACTACCTAGATCCCTTAGAACCAGAACAAAGAGTAGAATTAGAAAGACATCACTAGTTATCTCCCGAAAGAAATTTCCCCAAAAACTCCTGGGAACATTTTAGCCAAAATTCAGACCTTAGAAGCTAAAGAAAAAAAAATATTCAAGCAGTCACAAAGAAATAATTTACATATCACATAGACACAGTGGAGAACACAAAAGGTTAGTGGCCACCACTTTAAAGGAACAAAGTATTTGAAATATAATATTCCAGAAGGCAAAGGCTATAGACTTTGAACAAAGAATAACTTAATAAGCTAATAAAAAAAACAAACAACTGAATATAATCCTACAGGAAAAAAATAGTAAATAAGCAACATTTTGATAAAAGTTAAAATTCCTATTTTATGTTTAATTTTAAAAAATAAAATAGAAGACTTCCAATCATTCATTATGTAAAAATCAGAACAAGATAGAAACTTTGAAGTGTAAATAGGAACTAAACAATACATTAAGAAGTAAACAAAAGTATATAATCATAAAGGGTTAAGTAAAGATAAACTAGCCATATTCTAATACAGGGAAAAAATACATGTGTCTCACCAGAACTCTATCATGAAGTCTTATAGAGACAGTTGGCCAGAAAGGCCTGGGAGTGGTCTTGTTAGGCCTTAATGATATTAAAAGAAGTATAGAAAAGGAAGAGAAATAGAAATACAAGGGCAGGGAAGAGGGAGAGGAAGCATGTGAAAAATTATTTCACATATTTGGGATATGAAAGTAGAAGTCTAGTCAAAAAAGAAAGAAGAGTAGAGGGAGTAGGCTCCATTAGAACTTCTTTTCTCAATTGGTCAAAGGAGAAGTAAATAAGCACACATGCACCCCGCCCCCGCCCCAAAAAAAACTGACTACAGAAATACATTTTACTTAACAGGAAATAGAAAAAAAAGGAAGAAGGAAGGGATGAGGGAATAGATTCACTGTAGAGAGAGCTATAAATTGGTCTAATCATTCTGGCAAGCAATTTGGAACCATGTCCCCAAAGTCAACTGTGAATACTGTTTGACCCAGAAATATCACTACTATACCTCTAACCTAAAGAGATCAAAGAAACAGCATGTGTATGTATCCTGTACGTGTGTGCATCTGTATCAATATGTACCAAAATAGTAATAGCGACTTCTTGTGGCAGCAAACAACCAGGGATTAAGGCAGTACCCATCAGTTTAGGAGGACAGCTAAGTGGCTCAGTGGAAAGAGTGCTTGCTAGGCTTGAAGTCAGGAAGACGAGTCTTCTTGAGCTCAAATCTGGCCCCACATACTTACTAGCTGTGGGACCCTGGGCAAGTTACTTAACTGCCTCAATTCCTCATTTGTAAAATTGAATTGTAGTAGGAAATGACAAACCATTGCGGTATCTTTTTTTTTTTTCACATGAAACTGCAAATCTATTATGTACTATTTGTTATCCTTTAAAATATATAGTAGGGCAGCTAGGTGGCACAGTGAATAGAGCACCAGCCCTGGAGTCAGGAGGACCTGAGTTCAAATCCTGCTTCAGACACTTAACACTTACTAACCATGTGACTTTGGGCAAGTCACAACCCCAATTGCCCTCCAAAAAAAAAAAAACCCCAGGCAAAACAAAACAAAACAAAACAATAAAATATATAGTAACTTCCATGTAACTTTTTCCCCTGGCCCTAGTCTAGAGATGGCTACCATTAGACAAATATAAAATATGTAAGATCATTCTATACATACTTCTATTTATCAGTTCTTTCTCTGGATGAAGACAGCATCTTCTTTCATAGGTCCTTTGTAGTTAATTTGAGTATTTGTAATACTCAAAATGATTTAATCATACAAAGTTGTTCTTAAAACTTTATTGCTGTTACTATAGAAAATGTTGTACACATTTCACTTTTCATTATTTTGTGCAAATACATTCATGTTTTTCTAAAATCATTAAGCTCATTATTTCTTGTAGTATAATAGTATTCCATCATGATATGGAGAATGTTTAGGAATTCTGTTTCTGATCCATTAACTATATGGTGAAGAGATAAAAGGTGCATATGAGAGTGTGTACAAAAGATTGCTGAGGGGGCAGCTCAGCCATTTTCCTTCTCTTGATGGTGAACAAGGACGATGAGTTGCTATAAGTCTCCTGTAGGCCAGAGAGGGATCTCAGCCCATCTCCGATCCACAAAGCTAAGAGTGCATGGTCCTGCTCTTCCCAAGAGAAGGCATAGCAATAGGAGCAGTAGCCTCCTTCGACCAGCTACCTAGCTCCTCACCTGGTTTCATGGGGCTCATATTCTTTGCCACTTTATCCAGCCATCCTCTTGGTTGAAGGAGTCTCAGAGTAGGCTGAAATCTTGTGAACTTTGAAAGGCTGGGAGAGGGAGCCACCAAGGGTCTGGGAGCTGAGTCCATGCCACATTTTGCAGATGGGTGATACTGGTGGGGGTCAGATAAATGAGTGATAAATGTTTGGCACAGCAATTGATCTAATGCAGCAGAGAGGGAGTAACCATATTGGCTTCCACATTCATAAGTGAATTTAGTGGTGAAATGTTTGTTAGAAACTATTTTGAGGTTAAGTTCACTTTCTCCAGGAATAGAACTGTTATAGAGGAGATTATGCCTTCCAGTTACTGGGAAGAAAGGCCTTCTAACTTCTGTCCTTGCTATATCTTCTCAGTAAATATCTTCATAATGGCTAAATGATACTAATTTGTTAAACTATACTGAAGCGCTAATCACTAAAGGGCATCAATAATATAAGAGATATAGCAATTATACAAACCAGTCATTAGAGAGCCTGCTGGAGATCAGGAGCCAGAAGAAGACAATGCTAAAGATGGAAATGCTGAATCCTGATAGCGTTGGATGGCATTTTCTTGATTCACACAAATCTCTGAGTGCTCATCTCAAGAAAGCTCTTGCCCATCATACCTGGGACCTCTTTGTCTGCTCCTTTGTTCTCAGCCAGTTTCTCCCCAGTTTTCCTGCTCCTGGTTGGCCTACTAGAATTCTTCCACTAGGCTGTACACCTCATTTGTGTAGTGCAAGCCCCTATTCTTTGCTACCAGGCTCTCTACCTTGTTCTTCCTGCTTTCTCCCTGTGGCCTGAGTTTTGAAGACACAGACCCAGCTCCCACAATGTGCAACCAGCTCTTTCAGGGCCTTGCTATCTGTGAACTGGACGTAATCCTGCAGGGAGTCACTCCCAGGTGAAAACAATAACTGGGTGCTTCATGACATCATTCTCAAAGATCTCCTTCACCCTCTTCATGCTGTCCTAGTCCACCTTAGAATAGTGACCCAACCGGACCAGTGTGTTTAGCCCCAGGAAGGAGAGGATGTTATACTGATTGATGTCTTGAGACCTTAGACCTTCAGTACACACTTCTATGTCAAAGATATCAGGGCTGCCAGTACTTTCAACTTCCTCACTGCCCCATCTCTGGCTCCCTTTGTTGCAGATTTTAGTCATTGACATTGTCCCAAACTTGTACACAAACACATTGTCCCCAAAGATGCTGTTCCCTGTTGCACTTCTCCTATTTTCTTCCCCAGGTTCTACGCAGCTTGGGCTCTTTCAGGGGTTCTCTCTCCTCTCCTGAGTCTGCAGAAATGGACATTATCCACAAATCAAATCTACCCTTTCAAGATGCTCTGGGTTCTCTTTCAGTGTCTCTACCTAACAGTACAACAATTTAACAACAGGACACTCACTGTGAGAGTTTCCCCTAAGAATTGCCCCCTTCCCATCTGGCACATTCAGCTTTTTAAGGCCTTCTTCTCCTCATTGGCATTTTGGGCCTCTTTTGCCATTTGAGTTAGTCTGTTTTTTAAGGTGTTATTTTCTTCAGTCAGGTTGTTGACTCTCTTTTCATGATTTCCTTGCATCATTCTCATTTCTCTTCCCAATTTTTCCTCCACTTTTCTTACTTGATTTTCAAAATCCTTATTGAGCTCCTCCACGGCCTGTAACCAGTTTATATTTTTCTTGGAGGATTCTGATGCAGGAGTTGTGACTTTGCTGTCTTCCTCCCATTCTATGCCTTGATCCTTTTTGTCTCCCAATTTGTCTCCCAAATTGAAAGTACTTCTATCGTCTGTTTGTTCTTCTTGTGCTTGCGCATATTGGCAGCCAGTTACTAGATTTTAGAGCTCTTTGCCATGTTTTGTAAAACTCTGCTTCCGGAATGGAAAGCTATGTCCCAAATTGCTGGGGTTTTTGCAGCTGCTGGAGTTATTAGATGGGCACCCTCTCTACAGCCTCCACACACTCTGGTTCACTGGTCACACACCCCATGACTAACACCCAAGACTGCAATCTAGATCCTAGCAGGTCAAAGCAAGAGCAATTACTCTCTGAATGGTTGCTTGGTCCCTCTACAATCTGCAAGCCAGGAGTTCCAGAAGCAGCCATGCAGCAGTGGCTGCAGCCACCAGGCCTCTGCCACTTCCCACTCCAGGGGTAGCAGCTGGACCATGCTCCCCCTGTTCCAAAAAAAGTTACACACTAACCTTTTACTTTGTCTTTGGCAATTGTGGATTGAGAAGTCTGGAAACTGCTACAGCTGTTGGTGACTTACTCTCCTGAAGTCTCCTCTAGCCACCACTTGTTGGGGCTACCCTGGGGCTAAAACCACAGCTCAGGCAGGAATGTACTCTACTCCCAGCATACTATGATGGACCCTTCCTGCTGGCCTGCTGGACTTCCTTCAGTGGGAGATTAGTTTCTCTCTGTCACTTTGTTGGTTCTGTAGCTCTAAAGTTTGTTTAGACTAATTTTTTTACATGTATTGGAGGAGGTGGAAGCCGGAGCCTTGCAGAAGTCCTGCTTCTACTCCGTCATCTTGGTTCTGGCCCCACCCCACAATAAATAAAGGCAGATCTAAACAATTGGAAAAATATCATGGGTAGGCTGAACTCATATAATAAAAATGACAATTCTACCTGAATTAATTTACTTATTCAGTGCCATTCTAGCTAAACTATCAAAATTTATTTTACAGAGCTAAAAAAAACAGCAAAATTCATCTGGAAAAGGAAAAGGTGAAGACTATCAAAGGAATTAATGAAAAAAATGCAAAGGAAGGTGACCTAGCCATACAAGATCTTAAATTGTTTTATAAAGCAGCAGTCATCAAAACTACTTGGTACTGGCCAAGAAATAGAGTGGTAGATCATTGGAATAGCTTAGTTACACAAAACATAGTAGTCAATGATTATAGTAATCTATAGCTTGATGAACTTGATGACTCCAGCTTCTGGGATAGGAACTCACTATTTGACAAAAACTGCTGGAAAAACTGTTAAAATAGCATGGCATTAACTAAGCATAGACCAACATCTATCTCACACTGTATACAAAAATAAGGTCAAAATGGGTACATGATTTAAATATATAGGATGATACCACAAGCAAATTAGAAGAAGAAATAGTCTACCAGTCAGATCTATTGGGAAGGGAAATAATTCATGATCAGACAGGAGATAGAGAATATCATTAAATGCAAAATGGATAATTGTGATTATGTCAAATCAAAAACAAATTTGCACAAACTAAACCAATGCAACCAAGATTAGATGAAAAGCAGAGAGCTCGAAAACAATCTTTACAGCAAATATCTCTAATAAAGTCATCATTTCTTAATTATATACAGAAATGAGTCAAGTGTATTAGAATAAAAGTCATTGCCCAAATGATAAATGGCCAAAGGATATGAACAGGTAGTTTTCAGATGAAAAAATCAAAGCTGTCTATAGTCATAAGAAAAAAAATGCTTCAAATCATTATTGATTATAAAAATTCAAACTAAAACCACCATGAAGTACCACCTCACACCTATCAGATTTGTTAATATGACAGAAAAGGAAAATGATAAACCTTGGAGAAGATGTGGGAAAATTGGAACACTGATGCAGTGATGGTGTAGTTGTGAACAGATCCAGCCATTCTGGAGTACAACTTGTAACTATGCCCAAAGGTTTATAAAGCTGTGCATACCCTTTGATCTAACAATAGTACTACTAGGTGTGTATCCCAAAGAGATCATAAAAAGGGAAAAGGTCCACATATACAAAAAATATATGTAGAGCCTTTTTTGTGGTAGCAAAGAATGGAAATTGAGGAGAAGCCTGCCAATTGAGGAATGACTGAACAAGCTGTGATACATAAATGTAATGGAATATTATTGTACTGTAAGAAATGATGAACAGACAGATTTCAGAAAACCTGGAAAGATTTACATGAACTGATGCTGAGTGAAATGAGCAGAACCAGGAGAACATTGTACTTGGTAACAGCAACAGTGTATAATGATCAGCCATGATAGACTTAGCTCTTCTCAGCAATATAATGATCTAAGATAATTCAAAAGGTTCATAATGGAGAATGCTATCCATATCCAAAGAAAGAACTATGGAGTCTGAATGCAGATTGAAGTATACTATTTTCCCTTTTTTGTTTTTCTCATGGTTTTTCATTTTCATTCTGATTCTTCTTTCACAACATGACTAATGTGGAAATATATTTAACATGATTGGATACATATGGTTGGTGGTGGTGATGATTGTCCTTAATTCTTGAAGAGGGCAAAAATAATATAAGTATGCTAGAGTAGAGTTTGAATGGGTTTGACTGTGGCTGATCATACCCATATGAGCTCAGAATGCTCTACCACAGGTTGGGAATAAATAGACCTTGTGAACATTTGGAATGAAGTCTCTAAATTTGTTCATCCTGTGTTTCCTTCGAGCTATTTCCATTCTGCTTTGCTCTTAGAAACACCTTCTCTAATGTGGCATGCCATGCTGAGCAATACATCTTGCACCAGTGTCTTCCATGTTACACAATCAATTCCAAAGTTCTTAAGAGAGACCTTGAGAATATCCTGGTATTGCTTCATCTGACTACCGTGTGAACACTTATGCTGTGTGAGGTCTCCATAAAATAGTCTTTTGGGTAAGTATATATTTTGTATTTGAACAACATGGTCAGCCTATGAGAGTTGCACTTCGTGAAGCAGAGTCTTAATGCTTGGCAGTTCAGTTCCAATATGGACCGCAGTGTCTCGTATCTTATTCGGCCAGGCGATCTGCAGAATCTTCCCAAGACAATTAAAATACAAGTGATTCAGTTTCCTGGCATGGTGCTGGTAGACTGTTCAGTTTTCATAGGCATACAACAATAAGATCAGCACAATGGCCCTGTAGATTCTCAGACTGGTAGACAGTCTAATACCTCTTCTCTCTCATACTTTCCTTCAGAACCTCTGAAACACTGAGCTAGCTCTGGCAACGCATGCATCAACCTATACAAGCAATGTATACATCCCTGGAAAATACACTATCAAAGTAAGTGAATTTTTCCACAGCATTCAAAACTTTAATGAGAATGATCAGGAGACACTAGCAAAATGAGGTAATATTGTTCTCATTCAAGAATTTTTTACCTTTTTTTTTGCCTTTCTGTCTGTTTGGGTTTGATTTCCAGAGAACATTGGTTTAAGATTCTTGATCTTGGAGGAAATGGCTCTTCACCAATCCCTTGGACAAACATTGCAGGTAAGTACTAGTGATGTACTCCTAAGTGTTCTTGAGAGTCTGGTGGATTCTTTTATTTTTTTTAATAGTATTTTTTTCACCAGTTACATGGTCAAGAAAATTTTTAGCATTCATTTTTTACAAAATTTTGAGTCCCAAATTTTTCTTCCTCCCATCTTCTGAAAATGATAGGCAATTTGATATAGTTTATACATGTGCTATCACATAAAAATTATTTCTATATTAATCACAGTTGTGAAAGAAGAAATGAATCAAAAGGAAAAAAAATGAGAAAAAATAAAGTTTAAGAAAATGCTTCAATCCTCATTCAGAGTACATCACTTCTTTATCTGGATATGAATAGCATTTTCCTTCATGAATCCTTTGTACTTGTCTTGGATCATTGTGTTGCTGAGAAGAGCTGATTCATTTGAAGTTGATCACCATACAATGCTCCTGATACTGTATACAATGTTTTCCTGGTCCTTCTCCTTTCACTTTGCGTCAGTTTGTATGTTTTTCTAGGTTTTTCTGAAATCTGCCTGTTTCTGAAATCTTATTGCACAATAGTATTCTATTACATTCATATACCACAGCTTGTTCAGCCATTCCTCATTTGATGGACATCCTCTCAATTTCCAATATTTTGCCACCACTAAAAAGGCTGTAACAAATATTTTTGTACATGTCGGTCCTTTTCCCTCTTTTATGATCTCTTTAGGATATAGAGCTAGTAGTGATATTACTAGATCAAAGTATGCACAGTTTGGTTCCCCCTTGGGCATAATTCCAAATTGCCTCCAGAATGTTTGGATTAATTCACAACCATACCAACAATTTATTGGTGTTCCAGTTTTCCCACATCTTCTCCAACATTTATCATTTTCCTTTTCTGTCATATAAGCCAATCCGATATGTGTGAGGTGGTACCTCATGGTTATTTTAATTTGCATTTCTCTAATCAATAGTGATTTAGAGCATTTTTTTCTTATGACTAAATTATCACTTCAATTTCTTCATCTGAAAACTACCTATTCATATCGATTGGCCATTTATCAATTGAGAAATGGCTTGTATTCTCATACATTTGATTCAGTTCTCTATGTAGTTGAGAAATGAAGCCTTTATCAGAGACATTTGCTATAAAGATTGTTTCCCAGCTTTTTGCTTTCCTTCTAATCTTGGTTGCTTTGCTTTTTTCGTACAAAAGCCTTTTAATTTAATATAATCCAAATGAACTATTTTACATTCTGTAATGCTCTATATCTCTTGTTTGGTAATGAATTCTACTCCCCACAGATCTGATAGGTAGACTCTTCCTTGCTGTTCTAATTTGTTTATAGTGTCACTTTTTATGTCTAAATCATGCCAAAAGTCTGTCATATCTGATTTTTCTGATATTCTATTTACCTTCTTAGTTCCTAATTTTTTTTGGTTGGATTCGTTGAGTTCTGAGAGAAATAATTGAGTCCCATGCTAGTATAGTTTTGCTATCTATTTCTTCCTGTAACTCATCTAACCTTTAAGAATTTGAATGCTATACCACTTGGAGCACATATGTTTAGTATTGATAATGCTTCATTGTCCATGATGACTTTGTGCGTGACCTAGTTTCCTTCCTTATCTCTTTTAGCTAGGTCTATATTTATTTTTTCTTTGTCCAAGATCAGTATTGCTATGCCTATTTTTTTTTAACTTAAGTCGAAATATAATAAATTCTGCTCCAGCCTTTTACCTTTACTCTACATATATCTCTCTGCTTCAAATGTGTTATATCAAATGTGTGATGTCACTCACATGGAATGGTCATAGATCATTGAATCATAGATTTAGAGATGGTAGAGACTTTCTAAGTCATCTAGGCCAGCCCTTCTCATTTTATGGTTAAGGAAACTGAGGACCTAAGAGATCTCACTTCCACAAATCTTTTCCCACCGAAATTTATTCCTCCACTCAGTATTGTCAAATAGCACTTCCTAAAGTACAGGTATGGCCATGTCACTCCTTCTGCCCTGACTCAACCAACTTTGCTGGAGGCTTCCAATCACCTCCAGGATGAAATGTAAAATCTGTTGTCATTTGAAGCTCTTCATAACCTGTTGTTCCCCTTTTCAATCTTCTGACATGTTATACCCCACCCCTGCCTCTCATGTACTCTGTGATCCAGTAACACTATCCTCTTTGCTGTTGCTTGAATGCCCAATTTAGGTTATTTTCACTGACTCTCACTCATGTCTGGAATGTACTCCTTCCTCATTGTATCAGCAATGCAGTATTCACAATGCCTACAGTAACTATAAATATGCTGATATAGTTATTAATCACAAAATAGAACAGGCTCTCTACATAAGAAATATAGATAGTGCATCCATTTAAATACCAGAAGACTGAGTCCCAAAACCAGAAAGTCAAAGCC
>JAQQSV010025224.1:0-10008 GCA_028646515.1 Pseudochirops corinnae | reverse complement strand
ATCAGGGGTAAAACAAAGATGTTCACTATCACCCCCTCTTATTCAATCTGGTACTAGAAATGTTAGCAGTAGCAATTAGAGAAGAAAAAGAAATCAAAGCAATCAAACTAGGCAAAGAAGAGACTAAGCTATCACTCTTTGCAGATGATATGATGATATACTTGGAGAATTCTAGAAAATCAAGTAAAAAACTTCTTGAGACAATAAGTAAATTTGGCCAAGTTGCAGGATATAAAATAAACCCACATAAATCCTCAGCATTCCTATATATTTCCAATGAAGTCCAACAGCAAGAGATAGTAAGAGAAACCCCATTTACAGTTAAATATATTTGGGAATCTACCTGCCAAAACAAACTCAGTACCTTTATGAACACAACTACAAAAGACTTCACACAAATAAAATCAGATCTAAGTAAGTGGAAAAACATCAATTGCTCATTGCTGGGTCAAGCTAATATAATAAAAATGGCAATTTTGCCTAAAATAAATTACATATTTAGTGCCATACCATCAATCTACCAAAAATTTACTTCATAGAACTAGAAAAAATAGTGACAAAATTCATTTGGAAGAACAAAAGGTCCAGAATATCAAGGCAATTACTGAAAAGAAATGCTAGGGAGGGTGGTCTAGCTGTGCCAGATTTTAATCTATATTATAAAGCAGCAGTCATCAAAACTGCTTGGTACCAGCTAAGGAATAGAGTAGTAAATCAATGGAATAGATTGGGTACACAAGACTCAGTAATCAATGATTGTAGTAAAATACTGTTTGATAACCCCAAAGACCCCAATTCTTGGGATAAGAACTCACTATTTGACAAAAACTGCTGGGAAAATTGAAATACAGTATGGTAGAAACTGGGCATAGACCATCATCTAATGCTGTGTACCAAAGTCAAGTCTAAATGGGTGCTTGATGTAGGTATAAAGGCTGATACTGTAATGGAGAAGCAAGGAATAGTTTACCTGTTAGATTTATGGAGGAGGGAAGACTTTATGACCAAACGAGAGTTAGAGAGATTATATAATGTAAAATGGATAATCTTGATTACATTAAATTGAAAAGTTTCTGAACAAACAAAGCTAATATAACCAAGATTAAGAGGGAAGTGGGAAATTGGGAAAAGATTTTTACAACCAGTGTCTCTGATAAAGGCCTCATTTCTAAAATATACAGAGAATTGAGTCAAATTTATAAAAATAAAAGTCATTTCCCAATTGATAAATGATCAAAGGATATAAACAGGCAATTTTCAGAGGTAGAAATTAAAGATATCTATAAGCATTTGAAAAAATGTTGTAAGTCACTACTGATTTGAGAAATGCAAATCAAAAGAATTTTGAGGTACCACATCTCACCAGTTAGATTAGCTAACATGATGAAACAGGAAAATGACAAATGCTGGAGAGGATGTGGAAAAATTGGAGCACTAATGCATTGTTGGTGTAGTTGTGAACTGATTCAACCATTTTGGAGAGCAATCTAGAATTACGCCCAAAGGGCTATAAATAATTGCATACCCTTTCACCCAGTAATACCACCTCTGGTGCTATATCCCAAAGAGATGATAGAAGTGGGAGGAAGATCCATATGTACAAAAATATTTATTGCAGCTCTCTTTGTGGTGGCAAAAAACTGGAAATTAAGGGGATGCCTATCAATTGGGGAATGGCTAAACAAGTTGTGGGATATGAATGCAATGGAATACTATTGTGCTATAAGAAATGGGGAGGAGATGGTTTTCTTTCTTTTTTCCCATTGTTCACACCATTGGTTACAGCCCTTCAATACAACCAGACTATTGTACAATGTGAAAATATTTGCACATCCTATACTTGAATGCATGTCATCATGGGTGGGGGGGGGGAGGGAAGAGGGAGCGGAGATAATTTGAAACTCAAGGGATTGTGGAACTGAATCTTATGAACTAAAAGTAAATAAACAAGTCAATTAAAAAAAAAATAAAGTTACATTCCTACTTGGAAAAATGACAATTATATGTAAAGAGACTTTTCTCAGTATGAGGATATTTGAAGGGATTATACATGTACACATATATACACATACACATATGTATGTACATGTGTACATATATGTATAAATACATGTATGTTTACATAAATAATTTTATGCATACATTCATATATGTATGCATACATATATATGTGTAGAAGGGTATGTGTGTATAAATATATAAGTGAGTGTGTGTATACATGTGTACTTGTAATTATAGACAGAGGGCACAGGATAAGTTGAATAGGAAGGGATGATGTCTAAAAAAATAAAATTAAGAGGTGAGAGAGAAATATCAGAGTAGGAGAAAGGGAGAGATAGAAAATGGTCAATTATCTCATATAAAAGAAGCAAGAGAACACTAATACAATGGAGGGGAAGAACAGGAAGGGGAAAGGGAATGGGTAAACCCTACTCTCCTTCAATTTGGCTTAAGGAGGGAATAACATAGATACTCAATTGTATATCTTATCTCACAGGAAAGTAGGGGGGAAGGGGATAAGAGAGGGGATGATAGAAGGGAGGGCAGATTGGGGAGATGGTAGTTAGAAGAAGACACCTTTGAAAAATAACAGTGTCAGAGAAGAAAATGGAATAAGTGGGAGGCAGGACAGACTAGATGGAAATATTGTTAGTCTTTCACAATATAACCACAATGGAAACATTTTGCGTAATTACACATGTACGTACTGTATTGTATTGCTTGTCTTCCCAGTGGGGGTGTGTGAGGAAGGAAGAAGGAAAGCATTTTGGAAATCAAAGTGTTAAAAAACAATTTAAAATAGTTTTTTTCATGCAACTGGGAAATATTATATATATATATGCACTGGGGTACAGAAATCCATCTTGCCCTACTAGAAAGTTAGCGGGGGAATGGGGAAGGATATAAGAGAGAGCAGATTGAGGGAAGGAGTATTCAGTATGTTTTCTATCTTGGAGTAGCTTTAGGGTAAAGAAGGAGAGAATATTTGTAACTCAAAATCTTGTGAAAATGACAGTAAAAAACTTAAAATAAATTAATAAAAGATTACTTTTTAAAATATTTTTTATTTAAGTTGATTTGTTTTTTACTTTCAATTTACAAGATTCAGTTCCAGAGGCCCTTGAATTTCAAGTTTTCTCCCCTTCCTCTCTCTCCCTCCACCCCATCCCCATGGTGACATGCAGTCAAGTATAGAATCGGCAAATACTTTCACATTGGACATTAGTCTGGTTGTATAGAAGGGTTGTAACCAATGGAGTGGACAAGGGGAAAAAAGAAACAAAATCAAACATGGAAAAGAGCGATAGCATGTAGGTTGCTTCAGTCTCCATTTAAACTCTGTTGTTTCTAGATCTTTCTCTGAATGTAGGTATCTCCTTCCATCCTGAGACTTGTAGAGTTGTCTTATAACTGTGCATTGCTGAGAAGAGTCCAGTTTATCAAGGTTGGTCATCACATATACGATGTGTCTGTGATTGTGTACAAGTTTTTGCTGGTTCTGCTCTTCTCACTTAGCATCAATTTATAAGCCTCTCCAGGTAAATATGAAGTCCATCTCTTCCCCATTTCTTATGGCACAATAGTTTTCCATTACATTCATATCCCACAACTCGTTTAGCAATTCCCCAATTGATGGGCATCCCCTTGATTTCCAGTTTTTTGCTACCACAAAAAGAGTGACAATAAATATTTTTGTACATATGGGTCTTCCTCCCTCTTCTATGGTTTCTTTGGAATACAATCCCAGAAGTGGTATTGCTCAGTCAAAGGGTAAGCAATTATTTATAGACCTTTGGGCATAGTTCCAGACTGCTCTCCAGAATGGTTGTGTCAGTTCATAGCTCCCCCAACAATGCATTAGTGTTCCAATTTTTCCACATCCTCTCCAGCATTTGTCATTACTTTCGAAAAAGAATGCAACAGCAAATATCTCTGAAACACTTAGAAAGGCTGAGCAACACAATGACCATACACAGTTCGCAAAAACTCAATGAATATGTTGTTCACCACCTGACAAATAAGTCAAGGAACAAGGGTAAAGAATTAGACATTTTTTGGTACATGGCTAATGCATAACTTGTTTTGCTTTATTTCATATGTTTATTATAGGAGTTTCATGCTTCTTACTTTATGAGTTGGAAGGGACATGGTGAGCTGGGAGGGAGACAATGTGCATCTGAAATAATATAAAGTTTCCCTTAAATGTGGAAAGAGTAATAAGTGTCAGAAACTCTGCAAATTGTCAGCTATATAAACATGAAAATCATGAATGCCCTTACCGTAAAAGAGCTTATATTATCATAGGTGAGAGAGTACATATGGAGTGTCAGCAGGGAAGGCTGCTTTTGTCATGGAATCTACAGGGATGGTGATTGGCAACATAGGGTATCTGATTGATATGTCCTTCCTAGGAAGGAGAGAGTGGTAGTGTTACTTAGATCACAGTTCTCCAGCTAAAGGCAGAGAGAAAGTGAAGGAGATAGGACAACACAGACAGAAGGATGTCATGATGATGGCTGTACTGGGCTGAACTGGTTGTGCTGCACCTGATTTGAACTATTTGTGATGCTCATGCTTTCAACCATCTGCAATCCAGGTCTCCAAGGCTGAGTCTGAATTGGAACACAGTGTGAGATTTAGGCTGAATTTATTATCATCATCATCTTCTTCTTCTTCTTCATCTTCTTCTTCTTCTTCCTCCTCCTCCTCCTTCTCCCTCTCTTACAATTACCACAATATCATCATCTTTGTCATCATCATCATCATCATCATCATCATCATCATCATCTTGTCACTATTCCTCAGATGAGGATTCTAAGCATCACAGAGCTTTATGGAGTTCCTTATGGTCACATAGGTAGTATGTGATAGAGTTGAGTATTGCACCAAAGTCTTCCTGGCTCAAAGTCTATGTTTTCAAACAAATTTCCTTGGTCTTGCTACTACAAAGAATGAAAGAGCTTGGTAATATTCTTCAAGAACTTTAATGTTACTTTTTTCCCCCTAGAAAATGCCAGATGATCCCCAGAGGGACCCAAAGGGCTTGTAGATGACTTCCTCTCAGGCAGCACCTTATCAGTGCTGGCACTTTCAGAGCAGCCTTTCTCAGCTTTTTGTTCCACAGAACCAGGATCACTGAGTGGCCAAAGGCATAGAACAACATGATTAACATACTCAACATGGAAATCAGTTTATTGTTTTTCCCTGCCAGATACCTGGCATAGAAAGCCACATAATACAATGAAAAGAGGACAATGAAGGAAGACACAGCTTTCATGGCTCGAACATGGGCTTCTGTGCTTGGATCTCTGAAACCTGTGCTATGGAGTTGCATCTGTTGGATATGCCTCCACAGGGAGATAATAAAAAGGGAGAAGGAAATGATAGACAGGATAAAAGGTAGAAGAGTCAGAAGGCCAAAGAGAACCTGAGACATGAGGAACATAATTTTACTCTCTTGGATATCCTGAGACACATTTCTCTCCTTTCCTCCACTAAAGAAGCTACAATAGTGATAATACATTCTCTCTGCAATTGGAAAACAAATGGACAAACAGATTAGCAAAGGACCCATAAGAAGCATGAAGACCATACTGTCAATTCTCCATTTCACCCAGAGGAAAAGAGGATTAGAAAAGTTGGTTATCTTCAGGAAGTAGAAGATGTTGAGGATAGTGGCAAACCAAATATTTGAATAATGTGTCAGTATGAAGAAGATATAATTTGTTCTTATATTGGTTGGTACCCCCATAGAGGTAAGAATCGAATAACTATTAAACGTCACTGTACATGATAGTCCAGTTCTGAAAATGGCCAAGCTGACCAGGATGATATCACCTGGTGACAGTTTTTTGCTCTTGTACCGGTCAATGCAAATTACCAAAAATATGAATCCATTTATTAGAATGACCAGTAGAAATTCACTAATTGCCAGAGTCATAAAGATTATCACCATGCTACTTAGCATGACAGCAGAAAGGAGATCACTTCAGAAATTATTAATGTTTATATTTTTAGTGCTACTGCTTGTGGGTTAATTTCTAGGCAAAATCAATTTGAAGAGATATGTCCTTCTCCTGCTTGGTGATCTAGAAATTTTCTTCTCTGTCCTTTATAAGGTTTCTGTCTTAGGCAAGAGAATTTTTGGTCATCTTTTGGAATACCTTTTTCAAGATATCCCCTGTGCCTTCCCACTGACTCAGTTAAATATGGCCAGCCAAGACACACTCTCTCTGGGGCTTACCGGTAATGAGGAAAAGGATGAGAGTCCTGTGCTAAGATGCAAATAGAAAGAGATCATCTTTCAATATTTTCCTCTTTGTGTCTCACCCTGTTTTGTTTGCAAACATGTGAGCTGTGTGTGATGAGCCTCACCCAATGATGTATAACCCAGAGAGTATAAGAAACATCTATGTGTAGAGGTTATGCTACACCCCCATCATTTCCCTCCATTTAAAAAATTGATATTGCTACCAATTGTCAATAAAATGAAACTCATTCACGGTATTTCTGATACGTCACCTTTAGGTTTGAAAATTCTAAATGAATTTCATTTTAATGGGCCATGAATCTCGGCAATTCACTCTCAAAAGCAATTCCTTTCAGTTTTCATGGTAATTCAGACAAAACAGTATACCATGCTAACTCTTCTATAAAGACATAGCCTTAGCATCAGGCAAAAAAGTAGAAACTATTTTTCATCCATCATCTTTCTGTTGAAATCTGTGTACAATAATATTATAGAAAGAAGCTGGTAATAATTCACATTTATCTTATTTCTTTAGTTTTCCAAAGTACTTTTTTCAGTAACCTTTGGAGATGTTAATTGATGGGCTATTTCCTCCTCTCCTTGCAGAGAAAATCATGTGTTTAGCAAGGTGAGATGACATGGCATGTCCAGGCTTTGCATAATCAAGAGCCTGAACTAAGGTTTTGACCCAGTTGTATGCTGATGGACACTAAACTAGTAGAAGTAATCACCTGCCTAAAAATTGACTGATTTTTCATAAATGTAATATTAGATGTCATTCTCTTAATCAAATTTTAACTCCTTAAACCCGTAGTTGAATCTAAATGCTTAACAGTACAGCTCAAGAAAGGACCTCATTCTCCCATATCTTATCTTTCCTAGCAATTTTCAAAATCATTCCAAGACAAATTAAGTGGAAAAAGTTCCATTTTCTGTCATGACACTGGTAAATTGTTGAAGTTTCACAGGCACAAACTATGAGATCAGTACAATATCTTCATGTTTGCTCCCAAGATTTTCAGGATAATGTTTTCAACGATGTTTTCTGACACCTTCAACAAGGATGGAAATGGCATCACAAGCTGCTAATGCACTGATGATAAATTATTTAAATTGAAATGGGTACCTGCCAAGAAAATAGAGAATTGGTGAGTGACTTTCTGCACAGAAAATTGTGCATTCAATGCTGCCTCTGAGGTTAAAATGCAGTAGAGTATAGATCAATGCTCTGATACTTGTGCCAATTTTCCTCTGACAATTAACACTAAGAAAACAGAGTTTCCCCACCAGCCAGCACCACGTCATCCATATAAATGCAACCATCACTTACAGCAAATGGAGAGACTGAATGTTGTGGATAAGTTCACTCCCTTGGGCAGTATACTTTCTAAGAATCTACCCATTGATGATGAGATTGATGCATGCACTGGGAGAACTAGCTCAGTGTTTGGAAGGCTCAAGAAAGAAGTGTGAAAAAGAAGAGGTAATTGATTGCTTACCAAGCTGGAAGTGTACAGAGCCATTTTGCTGACCTCATAGTTAGTACACCTGTGAAACCTGGACAGTCAACCAGAATCTTGCCATGAAATTGAAGTATTTCCTATTGAATTGCCTGAGGGAGATTCTGAAGATCATCTGGCAAGATAAGGAACCAAAGAATGAGGTCCTTCTTCAGCTGAACTGCTCCTACTTTTGAACTCTGCTACTGAGAGCTCAACTCTAATGGGCTTGTAATATTGTTCAAATGCCAAACATTTGTTTGCCTAAAAGATTATATCACAGAGAATTCACGGAAGGCAAGGGATCATACAAAGGTAAGAAGAAGCATTACAAGGATACCTTAAGATCTCTCTGAAGAACTCCGGAGTCAATTGGGAGACATGGGAGACACTGGCACAGGACTGACTAGCATGGTTGTGCTTGCATCCAGGAAGGCACTGTGCTCTATGAGCAAAGCACAATTGCGGTACTTCAAAAATTGTGAAAATGTAGAGACCTCAGCATTCTAAATGCTAATCTGAACTATTTATGCCCTATTTGTGGCAGAAACTTCTGAGTTCAGATGCAGCCAAAGTTGGACACATACAACAAAGTTGGACACTGACCCCAACAAAGTGAAATAATTTTAGTTCTCTTTGAGAATGAAGACTGCCAATACCACTAAATTTCTTGCCCTCTGTCAGCAACACTGCTGAAAAGAAAACCCTTGTGCCCCTAAGGTTTTTAGTTTCTTGACCAAGATTTCATAATTTTGTATTTTAAAAAGAAAGAAAACATAAAATCTTTTGTCACTCTAGTAGTAATAATCAAATGTGAGTTTTAGTTAGATTAATACAAAGAGAAACTAGTTTTAGAATGTTTATGTTTATTTACCTAAAAAAAACACAAATTAAGAATAATGGCAAAAATAAGGGGGAGTGAATAAGAGCTAGTCCTGCTAAGGACAAAATTCCTATTTACAATAAAAAAAAACATTGAATTTCAGGGAAAGATATTGTTGAATACATTGAAAAAGAAAAAAAATACCTTCTCATTTTCATTCTGTTTTTCTTTCACTTTTCAGGCTTTTTTCTTGTAAACAACAGATTTTAGAGTTCTATTTTCATATCCATTGCACAAATTGTCTTTCATTTTGTGATCGTATCTAGTATATCAGTATTTAAAGTCCTGAATATTGGATATCTATTTGTTTCTTTAGTATCGTGTGACAAGATACCCAGTTTAGAGTTTATGTCGTAACTTCCCTAAGCCAAGTTCAATAAGAGTAAGGTTGACTCTTTCTCTTTTGCCTTCCTGTCCTTCCCCTCCATTGTAACAATTATCCTTTGCCTCTTCTATGAGATGATTAACCCCATTCTGTCTCTTCCTGTCTCCTCACATTCAACTCCTCTCCCATCTCAGAATTTCACTTTTTAGTGTATTGTCCCTTTGTATTCAATTGACCTTGTGCCCTCTATGTATTCATATATACACATACTCAGTTATGGGTTTGTATGCATATATAAACCCTCATATATAGACTTATATGTATGTATATGTATATGTACATTTGTATTCCCTTCACCTATCCTCATACTGAGAAAAGTTTCATAAGTTACAATTATCACTTTTCCATGTTGGCATGTAAATAGTTCAACTTTGATAAATTCCTTCTGATTTCTTTTCCATGTTTACCTTCTCATGCTTCTTGTATTTGAGTGTCAAACTTTCTTTTCAGTTGTGGTTTTTTTCAGCAAGAATGTTTGAAAGTCTTCCACCTCACTGAATGACCATACTTTCCCCTGGAACACTATACTCAATTTTGCTGGGTAGGTGATTCTTGCTTTTAATCCTAGCTCCCTTGATCTCTGGAATATTATATTCCAGGCCCTTCTATCCCTTAGTATAGAAGCTACTACATCCTGGGTTATCCTAATTGTGTTTTGACAGTATTCAAATTGTTTCTTCTTGGCAGCTTGTAATATTTTCTCCTTTATCTGGGGACTCCGGAACCTGGCTATAATATTCCTAGGAATTTTCTTTTGGCGATCTTTTTCAAGAGTTCATTGGTGAATTCTTTCAAGTTCTATTTTGCCCTCTGGTTCTAAAATATCAGGGCAATTTTCCTTGAGAATTTCTTGAAGGATGCTTCCTAAGTTCTTTTTTGATCATGGCTTTCAGGTAGTCCAATAATTTTTTAAATTGTCTCTTCTGGATCTGTTTTCCAGGTCGGTGGTTTTTTCAAGGAGATATTTCATATTGCCTTCTATTTTTTCATT
>JAQQSV010025223.1:0-10009 GCA_028646515.1 Pseudochirops corinnae | reverse complement strand
TCTCATTTCTCTTCCCCATTTTTCCTTCACTTCTCTTATTTGGTTTTCAAAATCCTTCTCAAAGCTCCACTATGGCCTGTATCCAGTTTACATTTTTCTTGGAAGCTTTTGTTGCAGGAGTTCTGACTGTGTTGTCTTCCTCCCATTCCATGCTTTGATCCTTTTTGTTCCCAAAAAAGGAATCTAAAATTGGATGGCTATGCTTGTTTTGCTTCCTGTGTCTGCTCATGTTGCCAGTCAATTACTTAACTTTAGTAGAACTCTGCTTTCAGAGGGAATAGCTTTGTTCCAAATCACTAGGGTTTTCTCAGCTGTCTGAGCTATTAGAGGGCCACCATCTATGTAGCCCCTACCAACTTTGGTTCACTGGTCATGCACCTCAGGACCACCACCCAAAACTACGATCCCTATGCAGTCCGGTTAAGGCAAGACACTTAACCTCTGAATGATAGCTTGGTCCCCCTGCAATCTGCAGGCCAAGAACTCTGAAGCAGCCACATGGAGGCACCTGTAGGGCTGCTGTACTGCTTCTTGCCCTGGGGGCAGTTGGCCAGGCCCACTCCTTTCCCCCAAATTTAGCTGAGATCCACTGACCTTTCACTTTGTCCTTGTTTCTTATGTGTTCATAATTCTGGAAACTGCCAAAATTGCTGGTGATCCACTCTCCTGAGAGCTCCAGCCATGGATTGTCCTGGCTGCCCTGGGCTTACAGGCACAGTTTCAGACTGGGCTGGTTTCGGCTCTCAGCACACTGTGATGATCCCTTCCTGTCCACCTGGTGGGCTACCTTCAGCAGGAGCCTTGTTTTTCTGTCATTTTGTGGGTTCTGGAGCTCTGAAATTTGTTTAGAGTCATATTTTATTGGTATTTGAGGTGGTTATGGGGGAGCTCCCAGAGTGCTCCTTCTTCTATTCTGCCATCTTGACTCTGCACCCCTAGGCTAGGAATTCATGTTTCATGGTCCCCTTCGACAGTCTACTGTAGGTGATGGAACATTTATTAAATAAAGTTTTTAAATGCATAAAATAAAATGCATGGAAGTACAGAGGGAATGAATTATATGTAAACATATTTCCCACAAGCTAAAATAAAAAAAAAAACAATTAAAATAAAAGAAAACAAGTTCAAGCGCCCAAGGCAAGGAAGCTGTACTATAGACAAATGCCTCCAATGAATATTCTATGAAAAAAGTTAAATAGAACATTACCAAAGAGTCTATAGCAACATATTAAAAAGATTATATTTGGGGGGCAAAGCCAAGATGGTGGAGTACAAGCAACAACTTGTTTGAGTTTGTCCCCCAGTCACCTCCAAATATCTGTAAAAATGACTTTAAACAAATTTTAGAGATACTGAACCCACAAAATGACAGAGTGAAACACATCTCCAGCTGAAGACAGCCTGGCAGATTGACAAGTGGGGTCTATCATACCAGGATGGGAGTAGAACACAGTCCCATGAGGGCAATGTTGGCACAGACCAGGCCAGAGCAGACCCCAGGGGACTGAATCACTGGCATCTGTGGCAGTTTCCAGACTTCTCAACTTACGAACAGCAAAGACAAAGTAAAAGGTCAGTGGGGAAAGTCTGTTGGACCTGGGTGAAGAAGAGCATGGTCCAGCCCCAGTCCCAGGGTCGTGGAGGTGGAAGTGGTGGTGGCAGCAGCAGCAGCAACAGCAGCAGCTGCTTCCAGTACTTCAGGCCAATAGATGGTGGGGAGGATCAAGTGACGTATCAGAGGGCAATGCAGGGATCACTTTTCTGGCATTGAGGCAGAATTCTCTGGCTGTACCCTGCTCAGATATGGGTCCTAGTCTTGGGTGGATATCCTGGAGTGAGGACTACTAGTGTTGCAGAACTTGTGGTGACTGTAAAGAGGGAGTCGTTCTCATACTTCTGAGGCAGAAAAGAGTGGTTGTGGTCACTCACAGATAAGATCACAGGCCAGGAGAAGAGTAAACAGTCTCTTCTGATCATATGACCTTAGCAGAAATGAAAATTTAGAGGTGCCTAGAAGTAGCTCTGACAACAGCTGTGCAAAACCCCAGAAATTTAGGACAGAGCATTCTCCACTCTGGAAGCAGAGTCTTACTTTGACAAAGAGCTCAAAAGTCAAGTAGTTGGCTGGGAACATGAGCAAAGAGAAGAAAAAAATCAGACTATACAATCTTCCTTTGGTGATAAAGAAGAACAAATCATACAGCCAAAAGAAGATAACAAAATCCAAACTGTTGAATCAAAAAGCCTCTAAGAAAAAATATGAATTGGTTGCAGGGCACAGAGGAACTCAAAAAGAATTTTGAAGATTAAGTAAGAGGAGAGGAAAAATTGGGAAGATAAATGAGAGTGATGCAAGAAAATCGTGAAAAATGAGTCACCAGCTTGCTAAAGGAGATTCCCCCGAATACTGAAGAAAATAACTCCTTAAAAATACAGTAATCCAAATGGCAAAAGAGATTTTTAAAAAATGCGGAGAAGCATGCCTTAAAAAACAGATTTGGCCAAATGGAAGTGGAGTTCTAAAAGCTCATTGAAGAAAATAATTCCTTCAAAATTAGAATATAGAAAATAGAATCTAATGACTTCATGAGAAATCAAGATATTATAAAACTGATCCAAAAAATGAAAAAAAAATAGAAGACCATGTGAAATATCTCATTGGAAAAATCATTGACATGGACAACAGATCAAGGAGAAATAATGTAAAAATTATTGAACTACCTGAAAGTCATAATCAAAAAATGAGCCTAGACATGATCTTTCATGGAATTATAAAGGAAAACTGCCCTGATATTCTAGAACCAGAGAGTAAAATAGAAATTGAAAGAATACACCAATCACCTCTTGAAAAAGGTCCCAAAAAGAAAATTCCTAGGAATATTATAGACAAATTCCAGAGTTCCCAGGTCAAGGAGAACTTGTTATGAGCAGTCAGGAAGGAACAATTTGAGTATTGTAGGATAACACAAGATCTAGCAACTTCTACATTAAGAAACCTAAGGATTTGAAATATGATATTCTGGAGATCAGAGGATCTAGAATTAAAACTAAGAATCACCTACTCAGCAAAACTGAGCATACTTCAGTAGAAAAAAAATGGACATTCAATGAAATAGGTAACTTTCAAACATTCTTGATGAAAAGACCAGAGCTATACAGAAAATTTGTCTTTCAAATAAAAGAATCAAGAGAAATATAAAAAGGTAAACAGGAAAGACGAATCATAAGGGGCTTAATAAAGTTGAACTGTTTCCATTTCTATATGGAAATATTATATTTGTAACTCATGAGACTTTTCTCAGTATTACAATATTTGAAGGGAATGCATAGAAACATATATATCTCTCTATCTCTTTGTATCTACATACATACATACATACATACATACATACATACATACATACGTACATATAGACAGAAGGTCCAGGGTGAATTGAATATGAAGAGATGATATAAAAAAAATAAAATTAAGAGGTGAGAAAGGAATATATTGGGAGAAGGAGAAAGCAGAGATAGAATAGGGTAAATTATCTCACCTAAAAGAGGCAAGAGAAAGTAATTACAATGGAGGGGAAGAGCAGTGAAGTGAAAGGGAATGAGTCAATCTTACCCTCATTGAATTCAGTTTAAGGAGGGAATAGCACACACTCAGTTGGGTATCTTACCCTACAGGAAAGTAGGGGGGAAGGGGATAAGAGGTGGAGGATGATGAAAGGTTGGACAGATTGAGGGACAGGATAGGTGGATGCAAACACTTTTATAAAGGGACAGGGTGAAAGGAGAAAATAGACTAAATGGGGAGTGGGATAGGATGGAGAGAAATGTAGTTAGTCTTTCACAATATGACTACTATGGAAATATTTGCATAACTACACATGTATAACCTATATTTCATTGCTTATCTTTTCAATTGGGGTGGGTGAGGAGAGAAGAAAGGAGAAACTCTGGAACTCAAAATTTTAAAAATAAATGTTAAAAGATTGTTTTACTTGAACTGGGAAATAAGATATATAGGCAATGAGGTATAGAAATTTATCTTGCCTTTTAAGAAAGTAAGGGGTAAGAGGGAGATAGGAGTGATAGAAGAGAGGACAGACTGGGGGAAGGGGTAATAACTATGTTTGCCATCTTGGTGTGAGGGATAGAGGAGAGATGTGGAGAAAATTGGCAACTCAAAACCTTGGGGAAATGAATGTTGAAAACCAAAAGTAAATAAATAAATTCAGGGAAAAATAAAGGTTATATACTATGATGAGATTGGAGTTATACCAAAAACGTGAGGTTGCTTTACTATCAGGAAAACTATAAATAACACCAAAACCAGACTTATAATCATATCAATACATGAAGAAAACAGCTTTGACAAAATATAACATCCATTTCTGTTAAAGCCACTAGAGAAAATAGGAACAAAGGAACTTTTCCCCCTTTAATATGGTAAGTTGGAGCTAATTAAAGCCAAGAGTCATCATTATTTAAAAAGGTAATAAATTAGAGGTTTGTTTCCCCAAGAATGTCCATTATTATCACTGTTTTATATAGAGCTAGAAATGCTAGATGCATCAGTAAAACAAGAACTATAATTTGAGTGACTTTATGAAGTTCAAGCAACTTCATGAAATATTAAGAAAATCATAGATATTCAGCTAAAACTTAATTGCAACATTTAATAATTTCATCAAAATTTCAAGATAATGAAGTTTATAAGAAAACATCAGTGTATTTTTATATTACCATGAAAACTTAGCAAGAAGAGATGAAAATAAATGTTATATAAAATAATTACAGAATACAATTGTTTGTCTTTCATTTTTGAAGAGGAACAATGACATTATGAGGGTGATGTCTTGACTCACATAAATAAACAAATCAATTTAGAAAAAAAACTTGCTATAAAAATCTGTTTCCTCACCTTCCCACTTCCATTGTTTCCCTTCTAATGTTAGCTTATTGGTTTTGTTTGCGCAAAACATTCAATCGAATGTAATCAAAATTGTAAGTGAATTGGGTCTAAGTGAGACACCAGCCTCATTCTCTCCTCCAGAGTCATCTGAGTCCAGCAGCAAGACAAAGGTCAGGGTGACTGGGGATGATCACAGATGCAGTGGAAGACTTGACCTTTTTAAACTAAGGTCTTTCCCAGGTCTCAATTTGTCTGAGGCGACACTCATTCTATGATTTAAGGCTAGGTAAGGAATGAGACAAAAGATAGTCTAGTTTGCCTACTCAAAAAATTTAAAAATGCAACAGGGAGGGGAAGACCTTCAGGGTTTCTTGCCAGAACAGAAACAATTGGTATCTACATTCACTCTAAGTCATTAACCTCCAAATAGTGACCAAGTAAAGCTTGGGCTGGGATCTATTAGAGTCTAAGATCTAACATATATACACACACAGCCAGGAGCTATAAATGCAACTACAATATACTCTTTATAGAATTAGAGAAAGATCAAAATGTTTGGAGAAACAGTCATTGTTCATAAGCAAAGTCAACATTACAAAAATGACCATAATTTCTAAATTAAGTTACTCATTTAGTGCTATATTATCTTAATTACCAAGGGATTACTTCTAGAGAACTAGAAAAAATAATGGAATTCACTTGGAGGAATCAGAAACATAAAGGATGAAATAATGAAAGCTAAATGGGAAGAAAGGATGCCTAGTAAGACTATTCTATCTTAAGAAAGCAGTAATCATAGAAACAATTTGCTACCTGTAACAGAATTAACTAATGGAAGAGATTAGGTATATAGTATACAGAAGCAGAAGAGCCTAGTCACCTAGTGTTCAATAAATTAAAGATTGCAGCTACTGAGGTAGGGACTCAATGTGATTCAACAAAACCTGCTAGAAAAACTGGAAAATCCATCTCACATAAATCAGGTTTAAATCAACACCTCACACCCTATAACAAGATAAACTAAAAATTGATAATACGATTTAAGACACAATGGATGACATTATAAATAAATTAGAGGAGGAAGGAAGAAATTATCTTCCATATCTATGGATAAGGAAAAAAATAATGTGGCCAAAAAAGAGTCAGAGAAGATTATAGAAGATAAAATGGACAATTTTGATTACATACAATTGAATTTTTTGCACAAACCAAACCAATAAGCTAAGATTAGAAGGGAAACAATGGAGGTGGGAAGGTGAGGTAACTTAGATTGTTATAGCAAGTTTTTCTAACCTGACTTGTTTATTTATTTATGTGTCTTACTTACAAGACACATAAGGAACTGAATCAAATTTACAAAAATAAGAACCATCACTCAATCTAATGAAGGTCCAAGGATATGAATATGTACTTTTTAAAAGAAGAAATCCAAAGTATCAATAACCGTATAAAGTGCTTCACAACACTAATAATTTTTAAAAATTCACATTAAAGAAACTCTGAGGTTCTACCTGATAGGAAAAGGTGACAAAAAAAGAAATGGCAAATTTTGGAGAAGCTTCAGGAAAATGGGCACACTGTTATATTATTTATGGAGCTGCAAATGGGTTCAGACATTTTGGAAAGCAATTTTGGAACTATGGGACACAAGTTACCAAACTTTGCATACTCACCAATCAAGAGATACCATGATAAGATACCAAAGAGTAAGAGAAAGGATTCTTCCATACAAAATATATTTATGGTAGCTTTTTCACGATGGTAAAGAGTTAAAAAAAATGATTGGATGCTTAATAATTGGATAATAAATGAACACATTATGCTATATTAATGCAACAGAATGCTTCTGCATTATAAGAAATGACAAAGCAGAAAATTTTACTGAAAGCTGGGATAATTTGCATGATATTGAAATGAGAAAAAAAAACCCAGAATACCAATTTATAGAGTATTTTTAAGGTAAACAACTTTGAACAACCCTGATCAACACAATGACCAGCGATGATTGAAGAGGGCTGTTAATGAAGATTTCAAAACACCTCTTCACTGTGAGGTGATCAACTCAAGATGCAAGATAAGACACTTTCTATTTTTGCATGAACAATGTGGAAATTTGTTTTGATTGGAATTGCATATTTGTTATAAGTGGTGTTTTCTTTTCAATTGAGAGAGAAAATAAATGCTGGTTAATTGGGGGAAATCTTTTGAAATAAAAGTCACTACTCTTTCCCTCATTTGATCTTTTGGTTCTCTATGTCACTGATTGGTATAATGGCTTTGTCTCTGTGTGTACTTATTGGTAATGAATTCTTCATTTTTGAGTTTCAGATTTAGAAGGAGAGAAATGGTTAATATGGTGCAGTGGAAGGAGCCTTAGCTTTGCAGTTGAGTGCCTTGGGCATTTGGTAATTGCCCAAGCTTGAATACATCACTTCACTTCTCAGAGACTCAGTTTCTCCCTTTGTTAAACAGAAGATAGTTATACTTACCCTACTTATGTCATTCCCATATCCTTCCTGATAATAGAGCAGTCTTGAAGATGTTTTTAACAAGCTGACAGATGACCTGACATCTCAATACTTTGATTCAAAGAAGTGATTATTTTATCTATTTGTGAAATAATTGACACAACATTAACCACAAAACACATCGGGAGGAAAGCTTACTTATCCCGGTGGTTTTTTCTATTTGAATTCTATTGGAAAAGATGGGAAAAAATGAAAGGAATAATTATGTCAAAGATAATGGTGATGATGATGACAATATATATATTTTTTTACTGGACCTGTGAGACTTTATTGATATAAGGAACTCCTCCTGTTGAAATTCCCCCTTCCAGTAAAGGGGGACACTATACCAAAAAAGGGGAGAGTAGCCTAAAATACTGAGAGATTAAATAACTTCCCCAGGGTTATAAAGCCAATATGTGTCAGAGGTAGAACTTGAACCCAGATTCTCCTGATACCAAGACCAGTTCCCTATCTATTATGCCATAATGTTCAACAACAGTTGCATAAATTAGTTTTGATCTATCTATCTATCTATCTATCTATCTATCTATCTATCTATCAATCTATCTATCTATCATCTATCTGTCTGTCTATCTATGTATCTGTCTACCTATCTATCTTCTTCATCATCTTCATCATCACTATCTATATCATCATCACCATCATCATCATCGTCATCATCACCAAGCTATCTAATATCATTTGAGTCAAGAAATTACCATCAGCATGAGGCAGGAAATAAGTAGTAATCTATGTTTTACAAATGAGGAAAATGAGCCATAGAAAGGTTATCTGACTTATTCATGACCTATCCTAGATACTGTCAGAGCTGGTATTGAACACAGAAAACCATGATTTCAAGTCTCTTACTCTGTGCATCATTCCTCCAAAGGGTTTAATTTGTTTATCTTATGATGTAAATACTTATGAAATAAGTAAGTACTTGGCCAGTGGATCATTTCTAGGAGTGCTTTTTGAATTTTCTTAAGACCTTGAGTCCTTTGACACATATCATTTTTTTGGTTTGTTTTCTCCAGGCTCAGTCAATCAATCAACAAGTATATATTAGCTGCTATATGACATGAGCTGTACTAATCCTGAGGATATAAGTACAGTAGTGAGATAGTTCTTGTCTTCAAGGAGCTTACATTCCAATTGAGGGACACATACACACATATACATACATATGCATATACATGTGTATATGTGAATGTAAATATACACACATATGTACATACATACATACATATATACATACATACATACATACATACATACATACATATTCAAAGAGAAAGTGAATAGCAAAGGGAATTTCAACCTAGGCAGTCACTAGGATTTTGAGGGCATGTTCTTTTGAATAGTAATAATATTGATTTGATGATTATTCTCAGAGAAAAGTAGGATCTAGTGTCAGTGTGCATATTATTGCAGAGTGGATGTCAAGATGCTCAGTCTGGCCAGACCTTAGAGCTCTTTTTGGTGGCTGGGATGAGATGCATGGTCTGGGTTGACAGTTATAGGCTAGGTAAGCTTTCTCTCACTTGTCCACCAACCAATCAGGATATTCCAGCTCTATGGCAGAATCAAATAGATTTATATGGACATGGAAGGGGTGAGAGTCATTGTTTCTGGTAGGGACAATCTGTATAGTGACTGGGAACATTACAATGTGCCTACATTCCTTAAGCTTTTGTATTCTAATGAATGACTGAATAGAGGAGACAGAATCAGTACAAATTTCTAGTATGGCTCTTTGGGAGGCTGTGAATAGTACATTGACTTCACTTATCTCTAAGGAATTTCATTTTTTCCTGACGGGTTCATATTCCATTTACCAAACCAAGCCAGATGGTCTCCTCCTTAGCAATGGAGCCCCACATGACACACTCAGTGTATCCCTGTTGGGGGCTGCTGCTTCTTTTAGTTTGTTCTAACTCCCCTCCTCTCTCTTCACTGCCTCCTCCCTACTGTGGGTGAGATGTGGTATTTGTTCCTAAAGAAATCGTCTACCTTGTTTTCTCATGCTTGTTTCTGAAATACAAGACAATACTGGCACTATTGCCAGCTTCATGGAAGGTCTTGATTTCAACATTTCCTTATTCATTCCCTACCTACAGTATCAGTGAGATCTCTTCTTGGCAAATGTCTCAGGACTTCAATAAGCCCACTCAGCTCTCACCTAGTGACTGAGCTCAATCGTGTGTGTGTGTGTGTGTGTGTTTGTGTTAGTCTATGTGTGTATGTGTTGATCTGTGTGTGTGTGTGTGTGTGCTTGTGTTAGTCTATGTGTGTATGTGTTGGTCTGTGTGTGTGTGTGTGTGTGTGTGTGTGTGCGTGCACATGTGTTTTCCTGAATCAATTGTTTTGGAGGAAAAGTAACCAACGATAAAAATCACACTCATACTGTTAGGGGGTGTAGGTTGACGGGCATGAACACAGATCATTTCTGAGCCTTGATAGACAGGTAGGTACAGTACTGCCTGTTCTGAGTTGAGCAAGTGCTTAAAAGTTAATTAGCTGGAAACTATGTTGACATATAAGAGGTGGGAAGATATGTATTTAGTGGATCAGTATCCTCTTTGACAAAAGAAAG
>JAQQSV010025222.1:0-10009 GCA_028646515.1 Pseudochirops corinnae | reverse complement strand
GGGGGGGGGGAGGGAGGGGAGAAAATCTGAAACTCAAGTGATTGTGGAACTGAATCTTGTAAATTAAAAGTAAATGAGCAAACAAATAAATAAATAAATAAATAAAAATAATAGTAGCACCTACTTCCCAGGGTTGTTATAACGATCAGATGAGAAAAAAATTGTAAAGTGCTTAGAGCTACATAAATGTTAACTGCTGTTAGCTGCTCTCTTTCTTGGGGAGCTTCACTAAGTAGGTGCTTAAGTAATGATAACTGAATTGAATGTTTCAGCTTCAGAAAAGCATTCAGTTTAATTCAAACGTTTTGTTTTATGTTTATTGTATGTAGAGCAGAGTTCCTACTCTTACTGGGTGTGGCATGTACTCCAGTAGTACAAAAGAAAACGTGCTTGAAAGATACCCTAGCAAAGTGGTTTTGGGGGTTGGGTGGTGGGGGTCTATCAGGAAAGCAGAATGGAAGAGATGACTTTGGAGTTGCATTTTAAAGACTAGGTTGGGATCATACAGTTGGAAAGGTGATTTGTCCAAATGCCCCAAGCCTTGCAGTTACTGTATAGCTTGTTGTTTGGGGTTTGTGTTGTATATGCTCATATTTATAAGCAGCATTATCGTGAATATAACCATAGGATTCAAAAAATAATTTTCTGAGCTCTTTTGAGTCTGACATTTGTCTTGTAGTATCGGCTTCTTTTGTTTTCTTGTATTAGGTCCATAATTTTGGTCAAATAAAAATTTTCTTATCACTAATTTCTTAATTGAAGGTGTCTTCAGCATGAAAAGAGTACAGAAAGTGATAGAAAATTGAGTGAGCCTAAAAGGAAGGGAACCTTAGAGCTAATCAGAGATGCACAGGAGAGATATCTCAGGAGAGACCTATTTGTGAGTTAAGATTTCTTTGCATGTAAAAGGAAATAAGTTGTCTAGTACTTGTTATGTGTTATTTAAGAATAACTAAAAACAGATTCCCCTTCCCATTCGTGGGAGAACAGTCTTCCAGAACGTAGTGCTAATAGACACCAGAGTTCCTCAAGGAGTTCTGCCTTGATGATTTGCTTTTTCCCTGCACAAATTCCTGACTCATGGGGCTGACAGTGCAGTTGAACACACAGACTCTCAGAGTTGGAAGGGACTTGAGTGATCATTTAATTTATTCCTTCCCTGACTCCCAAATGAACCCTCACCACAAGCTGACAATTGACCTGCCAGTGTGTATACTGTGCTAAGAACTGGGGATGTAAGTGCAGAGAATGAAACAGCTCTGCTTGCATTGAGCTTACATTCTAAGTGGAGAGACCACAAGTACATGTGATGAAAATACAGACAGCAGAGATAAAAAGTTAATTACCTGCAGATCCATACCAGTAAATGTAAACAGAAGGAGGGCATTAGCAGTTGGGGAGAATTAGGAAAGGCTTCACACACAAGAAGGTGTTTGAGCTGCCATTGTCCAAAGATGACCCACTTCTTCCCAAGGCAAGCTCATTCTACTTTTAGGTGGCTTTCATTTTTTACAAAGTTTTTCCTTTTTTGTTTTGTCGCTTAATCCTATCCTACTCTTCATGACCTCATTTGGGGTTTTCTTGGCAAAGATACTGGAGTAGTTTGTCATTTTCTTCTCCATTTCATTTTCCAGATGAGGAAACGGAGGCAAACAAGGTGAAATGACTTGCCCAGGGTCACACAGCTAGTAATTGTCTGGGGCTGGATTTGAACTCAGGTACTCCTGCCTCCAGGGCTGGCACTCTGTTCACTGCTTGCAAATTCGACCTATTATACTTCTGGGAGCAAAGCAAAAGAAATCTAATACCTTTTCCATGGGACAACCTTTCAAATACTGGAAGGAAACCACTGTGGGTTTTTCTTTTCTTCCCTGACTTTTTCAGCTGATCTTTCTGTAGTGTCATCCAGAATGTTTCTTTCATCCTCATAATTCTTTCTCTGAACTCTTGTTGGCTTATGAATGTCCTTCCTGAATACATGAAGGTTGGAGTTTTAGGACATTTAAATTCCTATGCAAGACAGACTTGCTGTGTGTAGAATTCAGGGGCTCATGGGGGAGGGAGTAATTGACTGTATTTTCTTTTATCCATTGTGGTGATCATTAATAATGGTTCACATAGAACAGAGTCAGGAGAGTGTTGCGTCGTATATGGTGGAAGCAATGTTGTTCAACAGAGAACTGTGAATGACTTAGCTATTCTCAGCAATGCAGGGATCCAAGACAATCCCAAAGGATTAATGATGAAGGGAGCTATCTGTCTCCAGAAAAGGGCTGATACTGACTGAATACAAAGTGAAGCATGCTATTTTTCAATTTCTTTCATTTTTTTCTTTTATTTGAGTCTTCTCGTACAAAATGACTAATATGGACATGTTTTACATAATTGCACATGTATAATCTATATCTCATTCCTCAACATCCAAGGGAGGAGGTAGAGGAAGGAGGGAGGGATAGAATTTGGAACATAAAACTTTAAATCAAAATGTTAAAAAACATTTTAAAATAATGATTCACATAATACTTAAAGGTTTACAGAGCATTTTTCCTATAACCTCCCTGTGAAGTAGATAGTAATCATTTTATAGATGAGGAAACTAGGCTTCAGAATTTCCCATGATTTATAACAGCTAGTGTAGGTTATAACACAAATTCAGTTTGACTCAAGTCTGGTCATCTTTCCTGCATCAGGCTCTTGCTTCCGTCATTAGTACCAGTGCTCTGGGGTCAGTCCATGCTACACTTGTACTTTTACTTGTATACAAGGATGGTGCTGAGTTTGTTTTTTCATTAGTCGTGTGAAGATGGTTTTGTGTTGACTCATCTGAAATCCTTCAGTCAGTTGCCATTGTGATCAAAGATGGACGTGGTTGAGAGGGCTAACTGAGTTTAGGATTATGTTCTGTAGCTATTATTAATTCACATGCTTAGGGAACCTTATAAATGAGGCTGAATTTGCAAATGGTCAGTTTGGTGGACATTGAGTTGATTAACTAGCCTTCCTACAACTGCATTTTGTCGAAGGAAACTGAGTGAGAAAGCTTGGGGTGGCCAATGCAGCTCCATTTGTGTTTCTGGCAAAACAGCATCCTGTATTGGTGAATCAAAAGCATCTTTCTGTCTGAGAAGTACATAGACATATAGAAGAGCATAATCATCTTAGGCCCTGCTTGCTTTAAAAACTAAACAAACTTAAATTTCTGATTCCTTGTGGTACCTTAAAGACTTACTGATAAAAACTAACTGGCAGATCGTTAAGCCCCAAGCCTAAGATTAATCCTCCCTACCTCCTAATGTCCCTGTTACTATAGAGGGCCACACTATCATCCCCACTCACTCAGGCTCACAAGCTGCACATCATTCTGGGCTCCTCAACATCGCTTGCCCCCCTCCACCAGATTCAATCTGTTGCCAAGGTCTGTTGATTTCACCCCCTCAACATCTCTTGAATGGAGCCCCTTCTCTTCTTAGACATAGCTCCCATTCTAGTGCAGGCCCTCTCTGCCTCATGCCTCAACTATTGCAGTAGCTGCTCTTGGGTCTGCCTGCTCCAGAACGCTTTCCATTCCAATCCATCCTTCATTTAGCCACTCAAGTGATTTTCTTAAACCTCAAGTCTATCACCCCCTACTCAGTAAACTCCAGCAGTTCCTTCTTACCTCGGAGATCAGATACAAAACGCTATGTTGTAACAGTAATCAATTTAGCAGATGCTTAGCCCTTGGTAACTTAGGGCTAAGTACCCTTGAGAGAGGCAGAAGGCATGAACTCTGTCTCCTGTTGCTGATGTGGCAGGAGGGGGTTGGCTGAGACAGGAGGCCAGTGTGTGTATATAAGAAGAGTTCTAGAGATAGAGAATAAGAATCAGGAATGCTCTTCCCGGTGGCTCCTGGTAGAGGAAGAATTGAGGAGACTGAAGCGAGCTGAGAGAGAGAGAGAGAGAGAGAGAGAGAGAGGGAGGGAGGGAGGGAGGGAGGGAGGGGGAGGGAGACAGAGAGTTTCTCTCCCAACATCTGGAACCTGACTGAGAACTGAGTTGGAGTTTTCTTGAGACCAGAATCCATGAAGGCCAAAGTGGATGTTGCTTCCGTCTGGAAGGTCAGTGTTGCTGCTGCTGCCTGGAAGGCTGTGCGGAAGGCTGAGATTCCTTCTGGGTCCTAGGGCCAGCCAAACTACTGGAGGACTGAAGAAACATGACCGAGATAAGCCTATGTTGGTTTGTGGCTTGGTGGGTCCTTGAGTTCCTGGCAACAGAAGTGGTGAAGGGTTTGAGATGTGCTGGACCCTGTGAGCTTCATGTGTAACAAGAACTACCTGGAGGACTGGACGAGACCCTGGAAGCCGCCTGCCTCTGAATCCAGGTGACTGTTTGGTGGATTCGGGTAGGAGTTGGGACCTTGGAAGAGGATCCAGGGAATCTGAAAGACCACCCTGAGTCAAGATGAAGAAAAAGCCTCTCTTGGATATTGAATGAGTTTACTTAGACATCAAGAGGTGGAAGGTTTGTGTGGTTTTCTAATGGTTGCATTTAGTGACTGATTGCTAGATAAGTGAGTGATTAAGTTAATCTATAATTGCCCCATGAGTGGAAGATTGATTATTTTATTGTGAATTGATTGAATGATTAAGTATTGGTTATTGTGTTGTGAACTGATTGTGAATGTTTGCCTTGGTTGTAATGGAATAAATGGAGTGTTCACTATACTGTGTAATCAGAATCTTAAAAGCTGTTCACAGTAGAATTCTTTTGGGAATCTGCTAGTGCATGACGTTACATACATTTGACTTTCAAAGCCCTTCATAACCTAAACAACCCCTCTCTCCCCGTCACAACCACCTTTCCAGTTTTGTTATGCCTTCGTCCTTGACACTCTTCAGTCCAGTGACCCCCGCCTCCCAGCTGCGTCTCAGACAAGACCTTCCATCTCTCAGCTCAGGGCATTCTCTCAGGCTGGCTGTCGCTTAGAACACTCTCCCTCCTCCTCTCAGCCTCTTGGCTTCCTTTAAACTAAAATCCCATCTTTTACAGGAAGCCTGTCCCCACCTCCCTTAATTCTCGTATCCTCTCTCTGTCGGTTATTTTCTGTTTATCTGTACGTGGCATGTTTGTATATATTTGTTTGCTGTCTCCCTCTTAGATGATAAACTCCTTGAGATTAAGGGTCTGCCTTTTGGTGGTTTGGGGGTCCTTAGTATTTAGCACAGTGTACTTAACAGCTGAATGAATTTAGTATCTACTCTGTGCAAAGCATTGTACTGAATGCTTTGATTGGTAGGTTTTCTACTGTCAAGCATATGTTGTTGTTAGCACTCTTTCATATTACCAAGCTTGTCACTCTGCTGTAAGAGGGAATTCAAATCCTAACGTGTTGGCTTTGGAAGAAACCTTAGAGGTCATCTTGCCCAACCCCTTATTTAATAGATGAGCCAGCTGAGGCCCAGAGAGGTGAGTTGACTTGCCCTCTGGCATACAGCTACAATGCCAAAGTCAGGGCTAGAGGCCCT
This sequence comes from Pseudochirops corinnae, assembly GCA_028646515.1. NCBI lineage: Eukaryota > Metazoa > Chordata > Mammalia > Diprotodontia > Pseudocheiridae > Pseudochirops > Pseudochirops corinnae. Next base: position 4,505 of record JAQQSV010025222.1, on the reverse strand, counting down.
ATCTCCTGACTCCCAATCCAGTGCTCCAACATTCCACCATTTCATAAGGAATTCAGATTGTGTGCAAGGGTTGGGGGCCCAACCCTCCTTTTAAGTGCTTTTTAAAATAGAGTAACCATGATGAGCTTTATGTTGTCCTTGAAAAAGCGTGTATCTTGTTATCCACTGGGGGCTTGGGAATTTGTCCTTTCTTTCCTGCTGGAAGGAATGAGAGAGAGGAATTGAGAGAGCGCCAGTCTCAGGCTAGGGCCAGTCAGAAGGGAGAGGTTTATGTCTATCTCCACCACCACACCCACCCCAGCCATATGAAAAAAGAATAGGTGGTAGAAACCATGACCTTGACTTGAGATTTCTATGCATAAAATTCATGCTTGTGGCCATGCCAGGTGAACTATGCAAAGAATTAAATTTGACCTCATAGGTATCACTGAGATGCTAGCAGGATATACCTTATTCAGAAGAAAGAGGATAGGTTAAAGGGGACTGGATAGTATTGTATATTAAGAAAATGTGTTCAGATGAAGGAGTCCAGAAATGAGAAGGGGAGAAGAAGCGTCAGAGTGAAGATCGATGCAGACAGAAGCAGAAGTGATGTTGTCATATACTATAGATCAGCTGGACAGGAAGAGGAAATAGTTGACTTCAGGGAGTAAGTAGATCACTAGCTTGGCCTGGGCCCATGTAGTAGTGGTTTGGAACTTAAATTTCCTCTCTCTTTAGAGTAGAGTAGTTCAATATTTCTTAATTTCTCTTTGTGATATTTTCATCCTTTAAAAGGTGGTGAAACCAACAAAGGAAATTTTATTCTGCCTCAAATTCATATTAGAAAAGAGGAACTGGATTTTGGGATGAAAATAATGGGAAGGTTAGGGGAAAATGTCTGAAATGAACCCTAGATTTTAGAAAAGCAGATTTTAAAGGGTTTACAGATAGGATTCAGTGAACTAAAATTCTGTAGATGAAGTCAGTTCATCAGGGATGGGAAGCTCTCAAAAGTGACGTTTGAGTAGAGGAAAGTAAGCTGCTGTTAGGAGGAGGACGACAGGGTTTGAATAAAGAGACTGATGAGGACACGTCGGGAATCCCCCAAACAACTTCATTTTGCTTTGCTTTGTTTTTTTTTATAAAGAAACGGACAGGAAACAGGATTCAGAAGTATGGCACGTGGTGTACAGATAATGTCAGGCATTCTTACCTCAGAATTATCTGAGATTGGCAAAGAATGCAAAGACGGCACAGTTTTGTTACGGTTTTTAAATAATATTGGGAAAAGGAGGAAGATTGCAATAGTTCCTTGATAGTTGTCTTTGCAATGTGGTCATTATTGTATCAATTATTGTCCTTCTGCTCATGTCACTCTGCTTCAGTTCATACACAGGTTTCGAGGTTTCCACAGTTGTCCCAGGACATAGTAATCCAGGTGTCGGCTGATGGTGTGATGGCACTATTGCCATCTTGGATGTGAACATTACTGCTTCCATGAAATCTGCTTCTGATTGCATTAACCTTTTTAGCAGCTGCCTTGGGGCACTGAGAGGTTATCTTTCAGTAGTAAGAATTCAGCAGGCCAGGGCAGCTAGGAGGTGCAGTGAACCGGCCCTGGAATCAGGAGGACCCGAGTTCAAATGTGAACTCAGACACTTAAAAACTAGCGATGTGACCTTGGGCAAGTCACTTAACCCCAATTGCCCTACCTTCCCCTCTCCAAAAAAAAAAGGGAAAAAAAATAATTCGTAGGAGTATGAATGAAGGGTCTGATAAGAAACAATCCGATAAAATTATTCCATCAAAGAAAAGGGAAAGGGACCTATTTATACAAAAACATTTATAGCAGCTCTTCTTGTGGTAGCAAAGAATTGGAAAGGGAGGAGATGTTTACCAATGGGAGAATGACTGAACAAGTTGTGGTATATGATTGTACTATTGTAGTATAAGAAATGATGAGCGAGATAGTTTCAGAAAAACCAGAGAGGACTTCCATGAACTCATGCCAAGTGAAGGGAGCAGAACTACAAGAGCATAGCATGCCGTCATGGCTATGTTGTAGGCATCCTTCCTGGGACTTAGCTACCTTGACAAGATACTGATCTAAGACAATTCGAAAAGGCCCATGATGAAAAGTGCTACCCCTCCAGAGAGAGAACTTAATACTCTGAGTGCAGATGGAATCATGATTTTTAAAGCTTTCTTTATTTTTCTTGTTTTATTTTGTTTGTATTTCTTTTGCAGTGTGACTAATGTGGAAATGTTTGGCATGACCTTGCATGTATAATCAAAATCAAAATGCTTGTCTTCTCAAGGGGGGAGAATGGGGAGAATTTAAAACTCAAAATTTTTAAAAATAATCATTAACCTTTTTTTACATGTAATTGGGAAGTATTTAACAAAATAAATAAAAATTACTTTAAAAATATCCCAAAGCATAGTAAAATTATGAAAGAATGAAAAAATTATGAGAACAAAATCATAGAAAAAATTATGAAAGCATAGAAAATTTTGAAAGGGAATTTTAAAAAGAATTAGGAAAGTGGGTTTTGCAGAAATGATGTTTATAGAATACTTGGAACAGTCAGAAATTGAGGCTTCCTTCTTAAGTTTTAGATTTGTGCACCATTCTTGCAATTAATTCTAAAAGATCATGCTTCCCCATTCTCCAATTCATCATCCTAGTCTGACTAGCCAAAGACTGTCAGCCAATGCCAGTAGTCACACCTTAGCAGTGTGGAAGTCAGAAGCCGTGTGTAATTTCTGAGGATAAAAGCCTCTTACAGTCTTAGATGGTAAAAATCTTGCTGCTTAAAAACGACAGTCAGCTTGACTCCTAACACAGCAATAGGTGTTGTATTGTGATATAATCTTAACTTGTATTTCAGGCAAATGCTCTCAGCTGAGTTTCAAAGGGACTTATTCTCTGGGAGAATTGGTGGACAGAACATTTTATGGAAGGGTGTGGGAGATGGTGTCCCATACCCTTTTTTGTGGAATCTGCAACTCTAATTTCATGAGTCTGGTAGAATAACTCCTAGTGCAGAAATTTCTTCCCTCAGTCTATGCATATCAACAATGGTAACTGAAAATATTAAAGATTTATCAGGAGTATTGAGTCCTTACAAAGAGTTTTTCCATAGTCACAGGGTTAAGTTGTGTCTGGAGCAGGGCTTGAACCCAGGCTTTCCTGACTCCGTGGCCAGCCTGCCCTCATGCTGCTACCCTGTACCACACTGCTTTTCACATAGGGTTGACCAAACATAAAAATAATAGGCACATGCAAGAAGAAGGACGAAAGGGTCAGACACAGAGGAGCCTGGACAGGGAAAGACTGAAGAGAAAGCACAGTGAGGTGTTTGGAGGGATCTGAATGCTTCTCTAAGTGTTATTGTTAGTAACTTTCATGGTAAAGTGGCCACCTGAATGTGGGGCAAAGGGAACAGCTCTTTCTTTATTCACCTTAGAGGGGATGGATGTGAGGATCTTCTCTAGGCAGAAATGGTATTCTGGCTAAGGTACCCCTCTCTTTGCCCCCTGTGGCATTAGATGGCAACACAGCGTATTACTGTTTTTATTACTGTGCTGGAGGACCTGCACATTTCCATTTCACATCCTATTTTCTTTATTTTTAAAGTCGAACTGTTCTTTCCAGCATGTTTCTGAAAGTGTGGAAATCATCTAACAACTCCCAGAATCCATTTCTTTATTTTATGGCATATACTGGTCACTGGGGCTAGAACCAGAGTTCAGAAGAGATAAATGATTCCAACATATCATTTCTCACCCCACCTTCAATAATAATAATAACTCACATTTACAAACACTTTCCAGGACATTCCATAACACAGTGCCTCACTTATATCAGGAGGTGTTCAGTAAATATTTTTTTTTCTGCTTCATGCATAAACCCTGTGGACCTGAAGATAGCACTTAATACTTAGGCAAAAGTTGTCATAGTCAGGTTGTTTTAACATTCATGACTTAAAATGAATTTAGTAGAAGTTTAAAGATTATGGTATTTCGGTTAGTTTTTAAAATACATAGTTTTGCTGTGTGAATATAATGACCAGGCAGGAAGACGACATTGAGAAAATGTACACCTGCCTGCAACATTGCCTGTGCTTTCAGACAAGGCTGAAGTCAACATTTTTTAATAGAAAGGTTTTACCAGTTTAAAGCAGATCCTAGGGTCCTCTTTAATTGAGGTTCTCTAGTCTTCTCCCCTCATTTTGCTGAGGAAACAGACCCCGAGCAAGTAGCTGACACAACCAGGTGGTGCAGTGGATAGAGCACTCTTATTAGCGGTGTGACCTAGACAAGTGTAACAGCAAGCACCCTAGCATACCCAGGGCGGCTACTAGCACAGGTTCTTAGATCTGCTTTTCTAAAGGAAAGCAACTCAAAATGGGTTAACAATCTTACTTTAATCAAACATATCATTTACCTAGTTCAGGGGGAAAAGTCAGCCCCCTGAACTTCAGAGAATACAAACAGAAGTTACAAACAAACAGAAAAAC
>JAQQSV010025221.1:0-10009 GCA_028646515.1 Pseudochirops corinnae | reverse complement strand
AAGGAAGGAAGGAAGGGAGGAAGGAAGGGAGGAAGGAAGGAAGGAAGGAAGGAAGGAAGGAAGGAAGGAAGGAAGGAAGAATACATTCCTTTTCCTAAAAGGTTTTGGGCCTTTGCATGGACATTTTAAGAAGGACATGCTTGATCTTTTGTTTGTTGCTCCTAAGATAACTAGCAGGTGAAGTAGAATAGAGGACCTTTCTCCCCTGCAAGTGTTGCTGTTCATGCTTCATTTTTGAAGAAGATCAATGCCATCATGGGGCGATGTCTTGAACTGAAGGAGAATTGGACTTCAGTGAGGCAGCCGCACAAAGTTACCAGCCTCATTCTCTCTCGTGGACATCGGAGTCCAATGGCACAACAAAAGTCAAGTCAACTGGCTATGGCCTGGGACACAGTGGACGGCCTTGGTGTCTTCAATATCTGACCAAGCTCTAAGCCCTCCACAGCACCTTTTTTAGCCACCTTCACGGCCATTGGAACAAATTGTTCTCATCTGCCCATTCTACCGAGGGACAGTCTTCATGTGCTTGGAGTAGACATCCCTCTAACTGACCAATGAGGTTTGAGGCCTTTTAATTTCCTCAGCCTGGTTTAGTCTGTCTGTCAAAATGATTTATTGGGATGTGGCTGCTGCACAGGCTACAGCTGCCCGGAGCCACACATGAAAGTTGGGTGAAAGGTGGACACCAAAGGTAGGTGAGCAGCCCTGAAAAGGGCTTGGTAAGTCCTCACACCAGAGCACCCCATACATCCCTCTGATAGGGTTACAAGGCTGCTGGCCCGGCCATCCTTGGCACTGCCATAGATAACAACTGGCCAAGTTACATCCTTCTTGCCAGTTGGTCTTACACTCTTAATTTTTCCCTCTCTGGTTAGAAGAGTAGCAGTCTCTTGGCCCTACTCCCGAGCCCACTCTTTTCTTTACCCAGTGGCCATGAAAGTTGAAGCTTTTTGGCTTTGGCTCTTTCTTTTTTCCTTTCTTGGTGGGCCTAAGAGCTATGGACTTTGGCTCTTTCTGAAGTGACCTAATGAGAGGCTCCACTGGTCCTAAGGCAGATATGAACTGACAATCCATCGTCATCTTTTCAGAAATATTTGCTTATCTGAAATTTTGAGTGTTACTAATAAAAATTCTATTTTCATTGCATAGGTGTTATTTTTGATGGAATTATGAGTTTATTTTTGAGTTATAGATTTCCCTTCCGGTTCATGTGCTTCATGATCCACATTCACCTCAAGTAAAATTATATTTTTATATAATTAATATATAATATATTAATATAATATTATATTATTAATTTATATTATATTATATAATGACATATATTCTATTTTCATCTTTTTAAGACCTGGATTTTCCTTAAGGGTGAAATGAGTCGATTGGATGAGTTAATGAAGACAACTTCTGTGGTTCCTTTCAGATCAGTCAAGTCCCTTCCAGGCAGCTAGGCAGCACAGGGTGGAGAGCCCTGCATTCTCGTCCGCCTCAGACAACTTACTAGCTCTGTGATTCTGGGCAGGTCACAATTTTTCTCAGCTACAGTTTCCTCATTTGCAAAATGGAGATAATCATAAGCATTTACTTCACAGGCTCAGAGCAATTAGTGATTTCTGGGCATTGGCTATGAGAGTCCCACAAATTAAAGGCACTATTTTGCTTCAGAGATTTATTTGACATGGACTGTGAAGTATATATTGTGAAGATAAAATGAGATTATAGACACAAACCATTATGCAAACCTTAAAATGCTATATAAAACACTTAATCTCTGTGGGCCTCAGTTTCGTGACTTGTCAGATGAAAGACTTAGACTAGAGCAGGAGTGGGGAACCTGCGGCCTTGGGGCCACGTGTGGTCTTCTAGGTCCTTGGGTGCAGCCTTATGATTGAGTCCAAGTTTTACAGGACAAATCCTTTTATTAAGGGGATTTGTTGTGGGAATTTTGGATTCAATCAAAAGGCTGCACTTGAGGACCTAGAGGGCCACATGTGGCCTTGAGGATGCAGGTTCCCCACCCCTGGACTAGAACTTCCTGCCAGTGCTAAATCAATGATCCTATGGTCCTATGGTGTTCATTATTAATTTTTTTTTTGAGCTCTATGTTCTTATGTCCCCCCAAGTCCTAAAAATTCTATGACTCTGAGAAACACAACATGACATTCAGAAACAAAACTAACCTTTTCAGAACAAAAGCAGGTGTCATTCTCTTGATATCTCAAAAACCAGATGTTTTGAATAGATGCAAGGGATAGCTAGGTGGCTCAGTGGATAGACTGCTGAGCCTGAAGTCAGGAAGACTCATCTCATCTGGCCTCAGACACTTACTAGCTGTGTGAGCCTAGGCAAGTCACTTAACCCTGTTGCTTCAGTTTCCTCATCTGGAAAATGATGGAGAAAGAAATGGCAAATCCCTCCAGTATCTTTGCCAAGAAAACCCCAAATGAGGTCATGCAAAGTCAGATATAACTGAAAAATGATACAATCACAGAGACAATTTTGTTTAATGATTTCCTGATTATTAGTGTAAAAAAAAGCATAAATTAATGAAAACAATAACTTTCCAAAGGTGTCCACCACTGTCATAGAGAAAACCCTGCATAGTGACTAGATGGAAAAGATGCTCCTCCTAGAAAATCAGGTTTTCTGGAGGCTCCTGCTCTTTGTCACTTCCAGATTACCTCCGGGGCCCCGTCAATGAGATCCACAACTACTCCAAAGAGACTGGCTACATAATCTACCCAGAAAAATAAGCAAACAAACCAAAGGATGAAGAAGGCCCCCTGCCCAGACATTCAGCTTCTTAGATAAACAATTGAGTCGGTTCTTCAGAACGAATCGGGAGATGAAACAAACGGGATGCTGAGGTCCCTTAAACTACAAAATTATATAATATTGTCATTCTAAAAGCATCTTTCATTATCATTCACCTTCTGCTTGAAACGGCAAAATCAGTGATCCAAAATCCCCTTCCTCTACCTTCCAAGTTCTGCTGGGAGTCACTGTTTCACATGCCAGCCCTAAACATATTTGAAGATGGTTTTCATGTGCCACCTAAGTATTATCCTCTCTGAGATAAACACTCCTAGGTGTTCTAACCAATTTTTATATAATATGATATTGATCTCTCTCCCTATTAGGACCACCCATCTTTGTCGATGCCCTGAATTGAACACTTTATCCAGATGTGGTTTAACGAAGTAAGACTACACCTCCCTCATTCTAGACACCATCCTTTTATTCATACAGCCTATAATCAAATTCCCTCCTTTTCTTCTTTGCCTCCATTAAAGTAAAAACCCTACCTTGTAAAATGGAAACTCAATCAAATAAATGCTGGGATGGTTGAGTGGGCATGGAAGGTGGGAGAAAACAGAGCTGGAAGATTAACAGTATTGTTATAATTACTGCTACTAGTTGCCATAGCATGCCAAAACCTGACATCTCTATTTGAAAGACAGGATGTGGTCTCTGAGAATCTTCTTTTGCTTTAAAAATAAAAGGGGGAAAAAGACACATGGTGAGAGATTGTATCAAGATGGCAGCCCACACCCAATTTGGTATTGTACTCATTTAAACTCTTCATCCTAGATAGCTCAAGAAAAGTATTTCCTAAGATATACAGGCAATGGGGTATAGAAATCTATCTTGCCCAAAAAAAGAAAGTAAAAGAGAAGGGGGAAATAAGGGAGGCTATAAGAGAGGGCAGACTAGGGGAGGAGGTATTCAGTATGCTTGCTATCTTGGGGTGGGAGTAGGGAAGAGATGGGGAGAAAATTTGGAACTCAAAATCTTGTAGAAATGAATGTTGAAAACCAAAAAATAAATAAAATAAAGAATCACAAAATCTCAAAAAAAGAAAAAGAAAAAAGAAAAGTATTTCCCAAAGTTGCTAACTACAGCCAGAAGTGAATAAACATTTAGCTGCTTGACTTGGAGTCAGGAAGGGTCTGGGTTTGAATTCTACCTCTGACACTTACTAACTCCGTGACCACTGATATCACAACACCTCTTACTACTAAAAAAGGATTAATAACCCATCTTATAATGTTGTTGTGAATATGACAAGACACAATGTTTATAAATCCCTCTGTAAACCTTAAAACGCTATACTCACATTAGCTGTCATCACTCAGCTTAAGTAAACTAGAACTATTCAGAAGTGATCAAGTAAGAGCTTAATTCAGTGTTTTTCAACTTGTGGGTCACCCCTTTGGAGGTTGAATGACCCTTTCACAGAGTCACAGGAGTCACCTAAGACCATCAGAAAACACATGTTTCCGATGGTCTTAGAAACTGAGACACGGCTCCTCTATCCATCTCCAGGCGAGTCCACCCACATGCAGATACGCCCACATATGAGTATTAAAGGGTCGCGGGGTTAGGAAGGTTGAGAACCACTGGCTTGATTTGTTTTATGTGACCAGGAGCCTTGAAGGTAGGGATTTCAGGTTGGAGTGTGATATCTATATGAATATATCTATACATACATATTATATATGTATATGTACTATGCCCTGGAGGAGATTTTTGGTTTTGAGGAGGAGGAGAGGGGCCTGTACCAGTGATGACATTAGTTTAAGGACTCCCAGTGAGGAAGCTTCCTCCATTAATATGAATCAGGAAGTTTAGATAATTGACATCCTCTGCCCTCAGGCCTTTAAGTCTATCATACAGTCATATAAAAACCATGCCCCAGCACCATTATACATACCCTGGGCCTCTGTACATCTCAGGGTGATTCTGTCTTATAATTAAGTTAAACTTGTAAAAGTTGCAACAATCATTTGATTTTCAAATACTATCCGGACCTTGATCTCATGATCCAAATCCCAGTTTTTGACTAAGGGTAAAAATAGAATAGGGAGGGAACTAGCATGCTTTTCTAACCAGTTTTCAATGTGAAAAAGACTTTCAGGAAGTTGAGTGAATATTTTTAAAGTACCTTTTTTTATTGATTCTTTCATTTTTTAAAAAAATAACCATGATGTCCCCCCATATTTTTCTTTCTCTTCTTCCCAGAGTCATGCCATATAACAAATGGTGTTTTTACAGACAAAAGAAAAAAGAGGGGGAAATCAGCATAAATAATCAATACATCTAAAAAGTCACAGATTTCAAGTGGGACAACTCTAGTTAATTGAGTCCAACCTCCTTATTTACAGATAAGGCAACTGAGGTCCAGAAAAGTCAGGTGACTTTTCCAAGGTCACCCAGGTAATAAGAAGCAGAGCTAGGGATTCAAATCCAGGTCCTCTGACTCTAACTCTTCCACCCTTCCCAATATACCACTGCTCCTATATATACTGGCACTTTTTATTATCACAGCTTCGTGAGAGAGACGAGGCAATTCCCTTTTATCTCAGGGAAGTGAAATATTTTGACTAAGGTTGCACAGCTAAGCTGGCAGGATGCAAACTACGACAACCAAGTTTTTATTCAGTGTTTTTCCCACTAGATGACACTACTTCTCCAAGAGTAACCATAGGTTAGGACTCATTCAAAGGAACTCTCTGATCAACTTGAGGAGTTTACAGGCTAACTGGCTTTGTTTGTTTTGGACTTTCAGCGCATCTCTTCATATCAATGCAATAAACATCCATTCAGCCTCTGCTAGATATTGGGCACTGTGCTAAGCACTGGGGATATAAAAAGAGGCAAAAGATAGTCCCTGCCCTCCAGGAGCTTACAGTCTAGTGGTGGAGTCAACATGTCAGGAAACATTTACAAAGCAAACTATGTACAGGATAAATCGGAAATAATTAAGAGAGTGAAGACACTGGAATTAAGAGGAGTTGAGGAAAGCGTCTGGTAGGAGGTGGGGTTTTAGCTGGGACTTAAAAGGAAACCAAGGAGGTATGTAGTCAGAGTGAAGGAGGGAGAGAATTCCAGACCTGGAAGTGGGGCAGTGGGGAGGGGTAGGCAGAGAGAATGCCTGAAGCCAAGGGAACACCAAGGTCATCTCATCAAACTCTTCTCATTTCACAGATGAAGAGACTGAAGCCCATGGAGGTTAAATGATTTGTCCAAAGTCACATAGGTCATAAGCATAAGAGGTGGGATTTGATTCCAGATCCCCTGACTTCCAGAACCAGTTCCTTTTCAACTGTGTGACTCAAAGGAGTATAGGGACATACCCATTAACACTTCATTGAGAAGACCAAAGATAACCTTTTGATTAATGTTTACTTGTAAGGGATGAATTGATTGTCTTAGAAAACTATTGTGAAAATATTAGTCTTTAAGAAGCAGGGTCATTATGTTGAGCTCAGTTAGGAGAGTGGTTTGGGTGTGAAAGAATTCACATAGACTTTCTCTTTAGCCATTGGGAGCTTTATTATGTGAAGCAGCACAGGTCTCTTTAGCAAGAAAGCTAAATGAGATCCTGATATTTGGGGAAGTTATGTTTATATAGAGGTTTCAGAATAATGATGTAGTTTTAGAGGTTTTTATGGGGGTTAAAAATTAAAGACGGGACAAGAAAGAATTTTATAACAGAATGAGGGAGACAAAGGGAATTCTTTATGGTTTAAAGACTTAAGGACAGGACAGGGGGACACAAGTTAAAGATTAAAGGATGGGGGGCACACAGGACAAGGGAAACGAAAGCAATTCTTTTGATACAAGGTAAGAAGAAGTTTTATGGTATTTCAAGATAAGGGGGAAAGGATTTTAGGAGACCCTCAAGCTATAGAATAAGCTATGGGGCTTCACAAAGTACTGGAAAAGCAACTCAATATTCTTTTTAACCCTGAGAACTCCATTTGTATCCGTATCAATTACATGCTCAAACCCTATTGCCCTTTTAGTCCCTGTCTCTCTCTCTCTCTCTCTCTCTCTCTCTCTCTCTCTCTCTCTCTCTCTCTCTCACACACACACACACACACACACACACACACACACACACACACACACACACGCACACACACACACACTTTATGTTCTGAGAGAACAACAGAGCTAGGAGCCCATCTAGGGCCTGGGAGGAAAGAGGCAGAGGTATGTGGAACCTATATGTTTTCCTGGTCCCATCCTTGAAGAAGCATGGTATAGCTTCTCTGGTAAGACTGGGAAGCTGTAGGAAAGAAAACCATGTGGCCAAGGGGTGAAAGTTTTTGAATGCAAGTCTCCTGGAAAGAGGCAAGGAAGTTCTGGTGTCTTTGCCGTTCCACAAACACTCCCTCTCAGCTCCAGACATGTTCTCTGGCTGTCCCACATACCTGGAGTGCTTACTTTCCTCATCTCTGCCCACTGGTTTCTCTGACCTCCTTGAAGTCTCAATTAAAATTCTGTCTTCTACAAGAAGGATTTCCCAACATCCCTTAAATCTAATGCCTTCCCTCTCTTAATTATTTCCTGTTTATCTTGTATATGATTCATTTGCACATATTTATTCCCTTGTGGTCTCCCCCATTAGATCGTACTGTCTTTTGCCTCTTTTCACACCCCCAGAATTTATCCCAATGCCGGTCACATAAGTAGGCACTCAATAAATGTTTATTGATTATTGAGTATTCTGGGACAGCCTCTCATAAGTCAAACTTCTAGTGAGAGAATGGGAATTTCCAGGACAGTGCCATTTTCAGGGTTTCTATCAACACCAAGTTTGAGAGGTCTCAGAATCTACCCATCTATCAAAAGCATCAACCTCTTGGAGAATAAGGAGGATCATATGTGGTCCCTGCAAACTGGAAGAATTGAAAGGATTCCTGCATAGGAACAGCCTTTTAGTGAAGAAACAAGGCTGAATATATGGTCCCTGAAACTGCAGAAGAGAAAGGGGAGTCTAAAGGAAGATATGTGATACCAAGAGACCTAAACAATGCTCTCCACTATTACAACAAGTTATTTGGATAGTATCGGTCTAAGCTGAAGGGAATTGTCTCTCTAGCAAACCCTTTCTGGAGACTTCATAAGCTTAGAGTAGGAACAAAAAGCAGTGCATCTTTGAGATAAAAGAGAGACTCACTGGAATGTCATACTAGCAAGCTGAAGTTTATTTACTTTCTGAGGGGAGTCCAGATTAGGAGATGGCACTGAATCTGAGGGACTTCATGCATCCCTGGGGATGCTCCTGTGATTAAAGATCCTTTGAGTTATGGCCTATGAGGTCCCTTCGCCCTCTAGATCTGTGATCTTAAATCACAGGAACTGGAAAAGAACTCAGAGATCATCTGGTCCAACCCACTCATCCTATAAAAAGATTGGTTAGTTGTTAGTTGTTGTCCTTTGTTCTTGAAGAGGACCAAAATGACATCACAATGTCCTAAGACAATTCAAATGGAAGCAATTCAGTTTCCTAGCATGGCACTGGTAGACTGCCCAGGTTTCACAGGCATACAAAAATGAGGTCAGCACAATGGCTCTGTAGACCTTGAATTTGGTGGGCAGTCTAATACCTCATCTCTTCCACACCTTCCTTCAGAACCTACCAAACACTGAGCTAGCTCTGGCAATGTGTGTGTCAACCTCATTATCAATTATACATCCTTGGAAAGGGGTACTGCCAAGATAAGTGAATTTATCCACAGTATTCAAAACTTCTCCATTCACTGTAACTGATGGTTCCATGTATGAATGGTATGGTGCTGGCTGTTGGAGAACTTGTATCTTCTTGATGTTAACTATGAGGCCAAAATTAGCACAAGCAACAGAGAATCTATCCATACTTCATTGCATTTCACTTTCAGAGGCTGCATTGAATGCAGTCATCTGTGAACAAAAAACTATGCACCAACTTTCTTTCCATTTTAGTCTTGGCTTGTAACCTTTTCGGGTTAAATAATTTACCATCTGTGCAGTAGGTGACCTCATTGATGCCATCTCAGTCCTTATTGAAGGAGTCTTACAACATTGTTGAAAACAGCAATCTGGACAGCCATTTATGGTCTCTGCCTTTGTTTTGACTCTGACACCAACCCTGCTCTTTGGCTGTCAATTCCACTTGTCCTTAATTAGTATTGTTGACTATAAATGACCTACTTTTCAAGTTCCACAAATCCCTGAATGTTTCCTGGCTACATATGCTTCCAAAGCCTGGAATTCCAACCCCCCCATCTCTCTTTGCATTTTAAATTCCCTAGTATTATGGCTGATGCTTTTAGTCTCTGGTCTTCTCCACTCTAGCTTCTGCTTTCTGCTAGCTTCAGAGAAACCTTAGGTCACAGCCATTAGATTAATTTGGTGTGTCCTTAAGTACCCACCATCTTGAATCTTGACAGTAGGAATGAGTACTGTCATGGATAATCATGGTCAGGACTGGTGAAAATGTTTTAGGCCAATAAAGATGGAAACAAGCCAGCAAAAACTTAGAAATAAGGTGAACCAGTCTACTATATTTCTAGGAATGAAAGGCAAAAGCAAAAGGATAAAATTGTTCATTTTAATGGAAAGTTCCACCCATCCAGGATGTTGAGTTGTTCACCCAAATGATGTTTATTCACGTGCTTTGAGAGAATTTCAGAATTTCCTGTTGAGGATTGTGGTTTGAAAGGTCCGTTTGTATTCTGCCCATTCAAGGCCCACTTTCTTCTAGTTCAAACACAGATAGGAAAGCACAAAATTGCCATGAATTAGAATAAGTTGATAGGTAATCTTTCTCCAATAGATTCCAAAACAATGGATAAGACAGAAGAATGGATGTGGATCCTCAGACTGACAGAGCTTCCAGGGAAGCTGAAGTAGGCTTTCTACAGATAGAGACAGTTGTCCAAGGTCCTCCCTTTTCAAATTATCTTGCATTTGTGTACATCTCAAGTTCTTCTACCCCCAGGAGGATATAAGCTCCTTGAGAGCAAGGACAATTTTGTTTTTGCCTTTGTCATTATAGCACTTGCCATAGGGCTTGGTAATGACTTCATAAACATCTGGCATATTGCATTGAACTGAATTGGAAAGAATCACCAAACTGTGCCTTTAAATGTGAAGACTAGCTAGGGAATTCACAAAATCTGCCACTTACTGAATGTCTAGATGGCAAAGGCTATTAAACATTCAGAACAAGTTGTTC